>PVHX01011592.1:15629-63597 GCA_004024805.1 Geosciurus inauris
AAAAAAAAAAAAAAAAAAAAAAAAAAAAAAAAAAAAAAAAAAAAAAAAAAAAAAAAAAAAAAAAAAAAAAAAAAAAAAAAAAAAAAAAAAAAAAAAAAAAAAAAAAAAAAAAAAAAAAAAAAAAAAAAAAAAAAAAAAAAAATCCATGAATGCAATAAAGAAGCAAAGATCAAAATGGAAAAATCTCAGCGACTCCTGATGCACAGAGCTAATATTCTTTTTTATTTATTTATTTATTTACTCTAATTAGGTACACATGGCAGCAGAATGCATTTTGGTTCATTGTACACAAATGGAGCACAACTTTTCCTTTCTCTGGTTGTACACCATGTAGAATTGCTAATATTCTTAACAGAGAAAGGGGTCTTTTCTGCTTTTTATGAATGTAAGCACACAAATAGGAAAACTCGGGACAAGGGCAGGCTCTTGAGAATCAACTACCCCCACGCGCCTCTGGCCAGCAAACACTAAGAAGCTGTCCCAACCTCCATCATCAAGAGAAATGCAAGGTACAGTATGTTCCCTTTTGCCCCCAAACAGGCAAGTGCGAAAGGAAAATGCGGGCCCAGCACCTGCCGGGATCCCCGCCGGCCGGTGTCTGCTGCGCCCGGCGGTGACCCGCGCTGCTCGGGGCGGCCGCGCTGCAGACGCTGGAGGAAGCCGTGGCTCCCTGGGCCACGCGCCCGGGCCGGAGCGGAACGGGAGGCCAGGGACCCTCGAGAGCCCTGGGCGCGACGGAGAAAAGTCACGCGGATGGGCCAGAGTGAGGCGGGAGGCCTCGGGTGGCGGATTCCACGAGGGGACAGCGGAGCGGAGGGCGGGACAGCGTGAGAACCATGCGCACGCGGGAGGGACGTGCCGCGGCAGGTGCGCGGGCCCGCGGGAGCAGGGCGCTGGCCTGCCAGGGACGCGAGGCGAGGCAGGGGCCTGACGGCGCAGGGTCCCAGCCCTGGCCAGGGCTCCGGGCTTATTCTGACTCGAGTGGGAGGCGGAGTGAGGTTTTAGGCACCGGCGAGGCCGTCTTTGCTTTGCGGCTTCAAGTGCGCCCCCTGGCGGCTGCACGACCAGACGGGGTCGGGGATGAGGGTTGCGGGGCGAAGATGATCCAGGGGAGAGTCCAAGGGAGATGGTCCAGGTGACAGCCGAGCGGACCAAGGCGGGAGAAGCAGGCGGCTCTGGACAGACTTGGGAGGCAGAACCCAGGGAGCACGCACATAGATTCCGTGTGGGGGGGGGGAGATAAAGAGGCGACAAGGATGACCTCCAGGTTTTGGTCTCAGCGGCTGGCACAGGGTCGTCCTGGCTGAGATGGGGGAGGCTAGCAGAGGAGCAGGATGCAGGAAGGAGTAGGGGGAGTGCAGCGAGTCGCAGTTTTTCTGAAGGGCCGTCAGATATTTTGCAAAGTGCAGACTGTGACTAACGGGGCTGCCTTGACCTCTGCTCTGTGTTTGGAGTTTGGATACGCTGGGTTTTCAGGCCTCTAGTGGAGGCCACAAAGCTCTGCCTCCAAACTCACACAGCCATCATGGGGCCAGCGGGATTTCTATATGCCAGCTCCTTGCAGGAAAAGGTTTTGCACCTGCTTGCTTTAAACTGCCCAGTCACTACCCCACTGATGTCCTCATCCTGGGTCCCAGTGAAGCCAGTGCTTCACCTCTGGCCTCCGTTCCCCACAAGCTCCAACACCTCAGTAGGTGTGGCTTCCGGCAGACAGTGTACACCCAAGAACCTGTGAGTAATAAAATCTCATTTCCATCTTGTTCATTCCTAGTCATTGAAGGACTGTTCTCATCGGAAAGTTCCTCAATTAAAACACAGGCGAGGACTGGGGTTGTAGCTGGGTGGCAGAGCGCTTGCCTTGCCCGTGAGGCACTGGATTCCATCCTAAGCACCATATAAAAATAAATACATATCAACATTGTGTCCATCTACAACTAAAAAATATATATATTAAAAAAACACAGATTTTTGTTGTTGCTGTAACATATCACCACAAATTTAGTGGTTTAAAACAATCCACCTTTACTATTTCAGAGTTCAGTAGGTCAGCAGTACAGGCTGGCTCTGCTTTCCTCTGCTTCTTGGCCTCACAAGGTCAAAATCAAGGTATCACCAACATGGGCTCTTACATCATCCCCAGCTGTGAGAACTTAATATGTCTCTAACCATTGCTGAACATCCTTTTGGGGGAGGTCAAAATTGCCCCCAACTGGGGGTGTGCACATGTACACACACACACACACACACACACACACACATGCTCATATATATATATAGATACAGAAGGAAAATAATAAAGCATTAATAGTGGTTATCCTGGGTTTTGTCATAATACTTGTGTTTTTTTCCTTTCTGCTTTTCTGTGCCTTTCAAGTTGAATAGCAATTACTTTTAAACGTTATTTTACAAAGCCATTTCTCCCCAAATAGATTTTCAAAAGCAATGTATGTTCTTTTTTCTGGAGACATTCTAACCAATGGCACTTCACTATTCTTCTGATGTACTATTGAATTTCTGGGTCTCTATTCATAGCAAAAGTGATGTTTTTCTCTTTTATTTGTCAGATTTTTGTGTCAGAATATGCAATCTATGCCTAAAATTAATTGATGCATCAATAGAATTAGCTGTTCCTTTCATATGAAAGAACTATTCAGTTAAATGGTCTGGCTGTTCAGAACTTTTTTTTTTGAGACAATTGCCTGAGAACTTTTTTCAATAGTTTCCTTGATTATAGACCATTATGACTTTCTACTTCTCAAATCCATTTTGGCCCTTTGTGCTGTTTTGTAAAATCATACATTTTAGAATATCTATGTTTCTTCAATGGGATTGTGCAGAAAAAAGATTTTACAATCTGTACTATCTGCTGAATCTATATCACCTTTCTCATTGTATTAGTATTTTCTTTCATGTTTATAAATTATATTTTCCAGAGATTAATCTCTTTTTGTTAACTGCTTTCAAAAGAACCACCTCTTCAATATAGTTATCAGTTTTCCACTTTTCACCTGTATCGATATGTTTTTTCATTACTATGATGAAATACCTGAGGCAGGCTCACTTTATAAGTAGAAGAGGTTTATTTGACTCACAGTTTTGGAGGTTCAAGGACCTGGTGCTGACACTGGCTCAGCTCTGGTGAGGGCTCATTTGGCTGTGTCACATCATGGTGGGAGTATATGTACCAGGAGAGGTCACCGTCAAAATGGAAACCTGGGAGGCTGGATTAGGCTAGACTTGGGCACTTATAACAGCCTTCTCATGAGAACTAAATAAGGTCCTCTGAGAAGTACCTTAATTCCTTCCGAATGCAGTGTCTCCATGACTAAAGACCCTCCCCCTAGGCTCCACCTCTCAAACGTCCCACTTCCCAACACAGCCACATGGAGGACCAAGCTTCTGACACACGAACCTGCAGCGGGGACAGACTTAAATCATATCCAAACCATAGCATCCATTTTCTCATTGATTTATTTCTTTACATTTGTTTTCTTTTTTTTGGGGGGGGGGGTTACTAGGGATTGAACTCAGAGGTACTCCACCACTGAGCCACATCCCCAGCCCTATTTTGTGTTTTATGTAGAGACAGGGTCTCACTGAGTTGCTTAGCACCTCGCCATTGCTGAGGCTGGCTTTGAACCTGTGATTCTCCTGTCTCAGCCTCTCTAAGTGCTGGGATTACAGGCTTGAGCCACCGCACCCGGCTTACATTTGTTTTCTTTAGATTTGCTCTGTCGTTCCTTTCCTAGGTTCTTGGTGTCCAAACCTTTTTTCAGAAGCCAGGCACGGTGGCACATGCCTGTAATCCCAGCACTTTGGGAGGCTGAGGCAGAAGAATCGCGAGTTCAAAGCCAGCCTCAGCAATGGAGAGGCGCTAAGCAACTCAGTGAGACCCTGTCTCTACATAAAACACAAAATAGGGCTGGGGATGTGGCTCAGTGGTCGAGTGCCCCTGAGTTCAATCCCCAGTACCAAAACAAACAAAAAAGACACCTTTTTTTCATTTATTTTTATTTTTTAATTATAAATGTTTATGTTTTAAATGATGGATTCTTCCTGCAGGGGCCAGGGACCACTAACTCGTTCCCCATTTCATTTCCCTTTCTTCTTTAGTAATGGAAACATTGAACGGGTCTTTTAGCTACCTGGTTAAAAAGACTGCCCGTCTCAGGCTTCGCTGTCTCCATCAGAAATCACCAGACTTTCTCCAGTTTGACATCTGCCTCTTTATTTCATTCAAGGTATTTTCAGTTACATAGCTTGCTCATGTTCCTCATCTATACACTTACGAAGTCCCCACTTTAGACCTCACAGCCCCCAACATTTCTAGCACTATCATTTCTGTTCTGTCGAAGCTTTTGACATCATTACTCCTTTTAAAGCTCTCAGCAGTCTCAATGTGTTGGCTTTTCAAGATAGATTTTAGAATGCTTTTCTACTGATCTGCAAAAACTCACCAGGGCTTAGATTGGATGTGCTTTAATTTGGGATAAAATTGACCCTTTTTAAGCTTCCCTTCTGAGGACATGGTTTGTCTCTCGCTCCACTTATGCTTTAAATCCTTAGTGAAATTTTGTGCTTTTCTTTTTCAATTTTTTTCCAGTGAGGGGGCTGGAATTCACACATGCTGGACAAGCACTCCAGCCACGAGCCGGATCCCCAGACCCAGGTGCCTCTGTTCCCACAGGTTATAAAATGCATCCCCAGAATGTCACATCCACAGTTACTACTGTGAAGGGGATGTTCTACCCACGATATTTCCAACTGTAAATTGTTGATGGTCTGTGTCAACTCGACGGGGGTGAGTGGGAGTGACTGTCACAGGCAACACTCATCCTAGAGACTGCAGGCCACCTCCTCTTCTCACAGTCCTGGTACCTGGAGTCAGGCAATGACAGGGTAGAGACTGGCCCCGAGGGTGACATTCCCAGAGCCAATTGCCATGGCACCTCTCCCCAAAGTGCTTTCCACCAAAATCTTCCAACATCACAAACCCAGCTCTGTGGATCATACCCGAGACCATGTGAGTGGCGAGATGGTCAACCAAAGGTCTGACAGAAGCTTCTGGGCTGAAAATGAGGGGCTCTGTTCCTCGCCCATCAGCCCAGGGAGACGTCTGTACGAAGAATGAACCCACTGCCAATACACACCCCGGGCCACTCACAATCACAGTGTTAAGGATGCCAGACGGAAAAGAGCATGCGCCATGAGACTCCCATATATGGTCTTGAAAAACTAGGCAAAGTTCTTCCTGGTGCAGGAAATGAGCCTTGGATCAGAAGTGGTGACAGCTGGCCTTCCGTCTTTCAGTCTTCGTCCTTGGTTAGTTACATCAGCCCGAGGACACTTGTGTGGTCATTCATTCTGGGACATGCAGCATCCTGGGATTTATCTTTGAATGAGCACCATAGGATGCACTTAAAGATGACGACAGCATCACCCAGGCAGTATGAGAGTGGTCTGTTGTTGACTGAAACGTTGTTAACATGGCACATGACTAGGAAAGGCATCCATGAAAAACCCCTCGTGGTGCAAGGGTAAGATCAGAAACAAGGTACCGATGTCTGCCCTCACCACCAGTCAACATGCTCAAACCCGAAGCCGAGAGCCAGGAAAATAAAATAAAAGCCACAAAGATAACAAAAAAGAATAAAAACTGTCTTGATTATCAGGTGACATGATTACATATGTACAGAACCAAGGGAGTCTAATAAAAGAAAAACGACTGGTCCATGAATTATTAAGATTGCAGAATACAAGGAAGGTGATATGGTCCGCCATCCAGAGTCACAGGCTGAACGCTTGATCCCAGCGTCAAGGTGTTTTAAGGTACTGAGTTCCATCCTTAGTACCACAAAAAGGAAAGAAAGGAGCCGGGCTCGGTGGCGCAAGCCTGTAATCCCAGCACTTAGGGAGGCTGAGACAGGAGAATCGCGAGTTCAAAGCCAGCCTCAGCAACAGTGAGGCGCTAAGCAACTCAGTGAGACCCTGTCTCTACATAAAACACAAAATAGGGCTGGGGATGTGGCTCAGTGGTCGAGTGCCCCTGGGTTCAATCTCTAGTACCAAAAAAAAAAAAGGAAAGAAAGGGAAAACCAAAGAGGGGGGGCCCAGTAGAAGCTGATGAGCACTGCCCCGGGAAGGGATTCATGCTGGTCTTGTGGAGTGGATCAGTTCATGTAAGAGAATGAAACCCAGTTAACAGATGGGCCTGCCCCTCCAGTCTTGCTTCTTGTCTCCACCATGGGATCTCTCTAATACGCATTCCTGTCATTGCAATGCCATCCACAATGAGGCCCTCACCAGAGCCGAGCACATACCAGCACCATGCGCTTGAATACTCAGAACTGTGAGCTAAATAAACCTCTTTTCTTTATACAGTAGTAAGCCTCAGGTATTATGTTATGGCAATAAAACGGACTAATACACCAGTCAATTTTCCCAAAATCTATTTATGTCTATGAATTACCAGTAAAGAATTGGAAAATGAAATAGATATATAAATACCATCAAAAACATAACACCAGGCACAAATTTAACAAGACGTGTACAAGATGAATATGTAGCAACAAATCCCATCATTATGTACTACACTGCATCCATAAAAAAAATGTGAGGAAAAAAAAAAAGATGTTCAAGACCTCCACTGAAAATGACAAAACATTAGTGAGAGGAATCAATGATCTAATCAAATGGAAAAATATACCACATTCGTGGATTTGAACATCAACCTTGCCTTTCTCCCCAAAATTGATGTACAGACTTAACACAAGCCCAATTAATACCCAACAGGCTTTCCTTTGTAGACATTGGCAAGTCAATTCTAAAAGCTTTTGGGGTATCCTAAAGATTTATAAAAACTAAAGCAATCTTGAAAAAGAAGGAAAAAGTCACAGGACTCACACTACCTGATGTTAATAATTACTAGAAATCTTACAGTTGAAAGAAAAAGAAAAAAAAATCTTCATCAAGACAGTGTGGAGTTGGTATAAGGATAGAGAAGATAGATCAATATAACACAACAAAGAACCCAGAAAGAAACCCACATTTAAATTATCAATGGACTTTTGGTCAAAATGCCAGGCATTCAATGAGAAAACATTTCCCAAACAAACTGTGCTAGAATACATAAGATAAAGAATAAACTTCAACCTCTACCTCACATCACACATAAAAATCAATTAATAAAGGATCATAGGGGCTGGTGAGGTGACTCAATGGTAGAGCTCTTGCTAGTATGGGTAAGACCCTCTGTTTGACCTCCAGCAACAACAACAGTGGATCATAGACCTCTTTGTAAAACCTAAAACTACAATCCTTCTAGAAGAAAAGATAATGATAATATCTTCTCCAGTTTGCAGGTGGGCAAAGATGGTTTTCAGATAAGCTACTAAAAACAATAATCGTAAATTAAAAATTTAAAAATATATACACGGAACTTGATCAAAATTATAAACTTCTAATGAAAAGACAAAATTGAGAAGGCTAGCCAGTCTGGGGGGACATATTCACCATCAAAGGACTTACATGTAGAATATACAATGATTTCCTACAAGAGAAAAATAAAAAGATAATGTAATTTTCAAAATGACCTAAAGAGTCGAACAGACATTTCACCAAAGAAGATACACAAATGGCCAACACCACATAAGAAGATGCTCAACACCATTGGTACCCAAAACATAAAAACTAAAACTCCAACAAAATACAACTTATTTTTATCAGCTAGAACTGCTAAAACTAAAACGACTGATAACACCAAATGTTGATGAGGTTGTGGAGCAAACAGAACTCTCATTCATTACTGGTGGGAGTGCAAAATGGTAGTCACTTTGGAGAACTGTCTGATCAGGAATTCCACACCTGGGCAGCAGTGCGCCATACTGGAAGTCCTGTGGGTGGTCTGCCCAGATCAGGCAAGATTTCCGTAGAGAATTTAAAAACAACAATAAAACCAACTAAAAACTAGTTCACTTTACATCATGCACCTTCGATTCTGTGTCTATCTCCTGGGATAAACCATTTCCACCTCATTCTCTGATGCTATTTGCCCAAGAGAAAAAAAAATATGTCAACCAAAATACACATACAGGAATGTTAACAGCTGTTTTATTCTATATAGCCAAAGACTGAAAGCAACCCAAATGTCCACAACTAGGAGAACGGATAGACAAATTGTGATATATGAACAAGATATATTACTTAACAAGAAAAAAATCCAAACTCTTGTAAATGAATCTCATAAACATTCTGTTGAGCAAAAGAAGCTAGACACAAAAGAGTACATATTGTACTGCTTTATGTCAAGAACAGACAAAACTTAATCCATAGCAATGGAAATCAGAACAGTGGTTGCCAATAGAAGAAAGAGCTATAGATTTACCGAAAAAGATTAGAAGGAACTTCCAGTGAGTGTGGGAATGTTCTCTATTTTGTTTGGTATGTTGGATCCATAGATGTATATCTTTATCAAAATTATTTTAAATTTTACCTAATTTTAAAAAATCACCTCAGCTCCCAGCTGGCTCCTCAGTGAAAACGAAGGGGCACTGGAGATGAGGGAGGTGGAGGCAAAGCTACTAAATCTTTCCAATGCTGCCATTGGATTGCTTAGCAGGACCGGGGGCTCCAAAGAGGGGGAAGAACGATGATCCCAAAGAAATTCCATTCCTAGCCAGTGATGTGGCAAAATAGTCATCTTCGCATTGTTATAATCAAATGCCTGAGATAATTCATTTATTGAGAAGAAAGGTTTATTTTGAACCACAGTTTTGGAGATTCTAGCTTATGATCCACTGGCCCCACTGCTTTGGTACTGTGCTGAGGAGGCACATCGTAGTGTGAGTACACAGTGGAGCAGAATAGCTCACCTCGGGAGCCAGAACACAAAAAGGAGAGAAAGAGAGGAGGGCTGGGTTCTCACAATGCCCTTTAATGGCATGCCCCTAGTGACCAAGGACCTCCACTAGGCCTCACCTCCTACAGGTTCCACCACCTCCCAACAGGATCACCCTGGGGACTGACCGAGCCTTTGACACACGCAATTTTCCAAGATGGTCATTCAAACCATAGTGAACGTGGGGGTGTCTTTTTCTCCAACAGAACTTAGCAGCCCTTGGGCAGGTCCTGGAGCCAGAGGTAGGCTCTGCCAGTGGGTGAGATGAAAGGACAGTGCTGGTGAGAAGGCAGCTTCATGCTGGGCTGAGGGCTCCTGGCTAGACCTTCTCACTTCCCTGTCCCCCAGCCACACCCTGTCTATCTTTTCCCACCCAGATCCATCTTCCTGGAGCTTCAGCTGCACCACACCCCCAGCTCACCATGACCCTGTCCCACAAAGCTCAGGGTATCATGGCGAACCTCATACTGCCTCCTGGAGCCCCTTGGAGAACTGACTGGTTATACTGCATTCCATCAAATCTAAGATACTGTCGCTTAAGACACAAGACACAACATTACTTTAGCTACATTAAAAAAGAGCAAACACTGCCAATTATAATTGTAAAAGATATAGTAATTTCAGAGATGTTAAAATATGAAGAAATGTGTAGCTTAGAATCCATGAACTATGAATTCTTGAGCATCTACCAGAGCATCAGTTCTAGTGTGATCTGAATACTCTAGTGGTCCCCAAGTCCCATTCAGGAGGTCTGTAGGTCCAAACTGTATTTTCAACTATACTAAGACGTCATTTACCTTTTCACTCTCATTCGATCAGGCTTTATGTGTGATGCTATTGGCTTGAAGGCCAATGGAATATATATATTCTCATGTTTTAAAATTTCTGAGTTTCAATTTCTAATAGTAAATGTTGATAGACATACCTCATGTAAAGCAAAAGCTCTTCGGGGGAATGAGACCAAAACGTCTAGAAATCACTGTACTAGGATTATGCCCCGCCCTTGGCTGGCAAGGGCCCATGGTCAGGGTAAGGAAAGGTATGAGGAAAAGCACACACACTGCTGAGGATGCTCAGACAAAGGGACTTAGGGAAGGCCTTCCAGAAGAAGCAGGGCATACTCAGGCCACAGAAGATTGAGTCAGATGGTCCTGACTTGCCCACTGCCTGTACTAGCTCATGTTTTCATCATGTTAGTTTCTATCACAGGAGGTTAATGGGTAAGTCACAGAGGCTGTGATGAAAAATTAAATAATTTAACACATGTAAAAGAATTCAGTAGACAGAAGGTTTTACATAATCAGATCCTTGGTTGCTGGGTTGTGTCCTGGGCATTTCTGTTTTCTGCCACAGAGTTTAACATAATGTTGTACACACCAGGGTGCTTGGAAAACACTTACCCAAGTGTCCCTAGTGACCAAGGACCTCCACCAGGCCTCACTTCCTACAGGTTCCACCACCTCCCAACAACATCACCCTGGGGACCAAGACTTTGTTTGACACATGCAATTTTCCAAGATGGTCAGTGGAGGAATGAATGTTGAGGCATGCTATGGGTGTGCTAAGCAAGGCCTGGGAGCATGGCTTCTCCAAACAGGAACTTGCACATTGGAGTTTGAGTTGCTGGTTAACAATAGTCCATACTACCTTCCCCTCAGGCTCTGGTCCAAACCAAATTCCTCCTCATCTCTTCCAAAACATCTTCTTTCACCTCCCCGATTCATTCCCTCTCACAGTTCCCCAAGCTGGTGGCTTTAGCATCAGTTAGATCACTATCTTGCTTGACCTGTCTGTCCTCAAGGCTGCTAAGTCCATCCAAGATCTGAACCAAGACGTCCAAGTCTGAGATGTAGGCAACAAGAGTGCCAGGCAGCTGCCCAGGGTCTGACAGGTAGAGAAGAAATTAGCAGAGGGAGGCGAACTGTCCTCAACAAGCTGGTAGACTCCCTGCCTTCCAGAAAAAACACTGGGCAGGGGTTACCAGTCGTTGTCCCTGGCCCAGCCTGGTCCAGGGACAAGGAAAGAAAGGTCCAGGACTCTCCGTGCCAAGAGATGCCCCTGCAGTAGAAGTCCTGGCTCCTGCCCAATGCCAATGATGCTTTGCAGGGGCAGAATCTTGACTGGAACCCAAGCCTTGGAAACCCCTCTTCACTCCCCGGCCCTGGGGATCCTCCCACTACCCTCACCTCGATTCTCCCTGATGCAGAGAAGGGAGCAGGACAGGCCGCAGCTAACACCTTCCCTACTCCTCGTGGCTTCCTCGTGCATCCAGGGCCCTCGGGAAGGTTTTGCAAGAATGAAGGGTACAGAAAGAAGCATGGTGGAAAACGCAGGTGGGGGTGGATTCGGAGCTCAGGATAGAAGCGAGCCGCTGTGCGCCTGGCCTTGAGGTCCCCTTCCCCGCCAAGCACAGGTGCGAGAAGGGGGCATACGAGCAGGTAGGACCGAGGCTCGGCGACTCCAGAGGAGGCATGAAGTGGGATGTGAGAGGAGGAACTTCAGGAGCAACCGCGTTTGCCAGGCAACACCGTGCTGACAAAGACTTGTGCTGCCGGGCTGCTGATCGTGCAGAGAAGGTGGGAAGGGATAAGGCTTCGAGGGGACCGCGTCCGTGAGTGAGGGTCGAATGAATGAATGCGAGAGCGCGAGGGGGCCTGCAGCGCAGCGCGTCCGGGTTTTCCAAGGTCCCCGGTGGCTGGCGGGCGCTGGCAGGGGGCGCAGGCGCGACGGGCGCTGAGGCCCTCCGGCTGGGGGCGGGCGCGGGGCGGGGGAGGGCTGGGGGTGGGGTTAGAGACACGGACGCGAGCGGGATCCAAACTTCCGGTAGCTGCAGCGCAGCGAGCGGCGGCTGCACAGAGAGGCTGCACAGGCCGAGGCTGCAGGGCGGACGCGCGCGCCGGCGCAGCCATGGTGAAGATCAGTTTCCAGCCCGCCGTGGCCGGCATCAAGGGCGACAAGGCCGATAAGGCGTCGGCGTCGGCGTCGGCCCCAGCCCCGGCGCCGGCTCCGGCCGCTGAGATCCTGCTGACGCCGGCTAGGGTGAGAGGGGCCGGGGGCTCCGGCGAGGGCGTGGGATCCGGACGCGCCCTACTGGCCCCCGAGACTGCCCGAGGCCCATCGGGACTCGGGAGCTGCGAGTAGAGTGGGAATAGAGAGGTCTCGAATGGGTGGTCCATCCCAAATCGGGGAAGGGGCTTGGGTCTTGCACTAAAGTGACAGCAGAAAGCAGAAGAGGTGGACCTTAAGTGAGGAAGCGCTCAAGGTCTCTTCCAAAAGTGGAGCGGACCCTTGGCGCCTTACTCCAAAATAGGGGAAGGGGTCTGGTCCAGGAAAATTCGAGGAATATTGGTGGGGGCTTTGCGTCTGTTTCCAATCAAGGGGGAGGGGCCGCGAGTCAAGTCCCCAGGTGGGGGATGGGAGGAGGGCTGGACGTAGTTTCCCCGAAGTAGGGCGGTGGGACCCAATTGGTTGGGAAATTGGTGGAGGGAGAGTCTCGTGCCAACAGAGGAGGAGGGACCATTGATTTCGTCCCCAAATGAGGGCCTGTTGGAGATGGAGAAGGTGCTGCTAGTCCGTACTGGAACTGGCGGACCAGAAAGTGATGAAATGGAAATAAACCAGAACCGACCCCGCTGCGCCTCCGGGTCCAAGCGCAGAGTCCTAGTTCCACCCCACCCCTTGCGTTGGGGTCTTCCCGACCCCTCTCCGCCCTCCTGCTGGGCTGCCCCCAACCCTGCCACGGCGGGAGGGCTCCCCCACTGCCCCTGTGCCCTCGGCATCCCGCGTCTCTGGCCGGCTTTGTGGGGGCGGGCCTCGGTGCGTCCCGCCTCCCGCTGGCCTAGGGGGAAGAAGGCATTTCCGCGGTGGAAAACTGTCTGAGCTGCGTGGAGAGTGTCCGGGGAAGGGCCCAGAGGGGCAGGACGCGTGGCGGGCAGGGAGGAGAGGGAGGGGATGAAGGGGGAAGCTGGCCCAGTCAGGCTTCATTGTGACCTAGCAAAGGTGTCTTCGCGGCCTCTGGCCTCAGCGGTTTTGGGGAGCACCAAGCCACGGCGCCACCATCTAGGAAGGATGAAAAAAGTCTCTGTCTACCCCTCCCTCCTCTCCACGTCAAGTTTTGTGGCTCTCATTCAGACTCACCCTTGGTATTTGGGGGCCTCCGAAGGATATCTTGAAGAGGAGCCTCAGAGGTGGGCGTCAGCCTGAGCAGAGATCCTGAGTGAGGAATGCCAGGGGCCTGGCCAGCACCCCTGCCCTTGTGTGGTGGTCGCTGCAGCAGCTAGTGGTCCACAGTGACAAGAATTCAGCGACCACCCAGGCGAGGTTGAGGGTTGCTGGGCACCCCCACGGGAGCAGCTGCCATCTTCATTGGAAGCTTAGATGAAGAGGGGGTATTCCAAATGTGAAGACGGTGGTCTGCAGTTTTAAGTTTGCCAAGGGCTCTGCAAACCTCCTTTTTACCAGAGGGAGCCAGCCTCTTCCCCTCCTCTCAGCAGGGGGAGGGGCAGCTTATATGTTCCCAGCTGCTTCTCCCAGGGGAAGACCCCCAGCCAAGACCAGGAACCAGGACCCTGCTGCTGAGAGCCACAGGACTTGGGAATTCAGGAGGAGGGAGGACCAAGCCAGACAGTGGGAGGATTTAACTCCAGCTCCATGGATATAATTCCAACTCCATGGGAGGACCCACCAAATTCTGTAGGAGTGACACGTTCTCCCAAGGCAGCCTGGTGACAGTGTTGGGCAGGATTTTAGAGCCCAATGTGGTGAAGTTTCCAATTTCTCATTAACGTTTGAAGGCAAAGTAATTTTAGTCTATAAAATAAACTGACAATGTACAGATTATCAGGAAGAAGCATACAAGTTATTGGTGTGTAAGCAGGGAACCATACACAAAGGATGGGTGTCAAAGGAGAGGCCTTCGGGCTGAAGTTAATGTAGTGTCAAGGAAGAGAGACTTGGAGCAGGAGGTGTCACAAGCTATGCGAGGATGGGGTGAAGAAAGATCACTACAAACAAAGGTGGTCTTGAGCAGGTGAGGCCTCCCAGCTCACAGCCCTCCCAAGGCCACCTGTGGTCATCTCTAGGTCTGGGGTCAGACCCCTAGATAATTTAGTCCTGTGAAAAGCTCTTTCTTAAACGTGGGGTTGGGGGGGGGCTTCAAGATGCATCATTTTTGCCCCCACTGTTCATCTGACTTACTTTCTCTACAGATGCAAGTCTCCCCCACAGAAGGACAGTTTTTAAGATCTAGTCCCATTTCTGCAGTCCCTCTGAGGAGCCATCTCAGCAATTCGCAAAAGAAGCATGTTTGGTGGTGGGCTGTTTTGACCTCCCTTGCCAGTATGGCCTAAGCAGTAATGGACATCCAGCTTCTGGCTTTTATTGGGCTCTGAAGCTCAGCAGCCTCTTGCCCTCTCCCAGCATGAAATGGAAACATCAACAACCTCCTGCTTGCTATTAGTGATGGCCTGCAGCCTGCTGAGTGGCCTCCCCTCCCTCTAATTGGCAGTAGGGAGCTTGGGAGGTCAGGGCAGTCAGAAGGAGGAATGAAAATCCAGCACCTTTAGGACAGAAACTGCAGCTCGCCCGGCTTGCTGAGGCCCTGAGCTGGTACCGAGGGGCTTTGGTTGGTGTTTATTGGCTCTGGCCTCCACTGCTGGACCTAGAGCCTTGACAGATTCACTCCTGCAGGCTTCTTGCCCCACCTAGCTACCAGGCACGTTTCCCCCTTCTTCCATGCCTGGCAGAGCCCAGCCTCCCCACCCCAGCAGTGAGAGCCCCCAGGAGGCCCATTTAGCAGCAAGCAGTAGCTTAAGATAGAACATCAGCCTTGTTGGGGTTCTGAGAGCCCGGCAGACCCTGAGCCCCCAGAGCTGCTTTATCAAGATAGGGCATTTGGATTTTGTCCCACACTGATTGGGATACACAGGATAGCTTATTAGAAGGTCTCTTCTGACTGACTATGGTCACCCCCCTAGCCCTCGTGGTGTCTGAACTGGTCTCAAAACCAAGGTTTCCACTGGCAGTCCCCGAGAGGACCACTCTCAACAGATGAGCAACCCAGAGCTTTTGGGCGGTAGGCATCCTATGTCCTAGAGGGAGGAAGGGGCACGGGCACTCTCTCAGCAGAGACTGCCCCCTGCTTTCTGAACAAACACTGAAACAAGGAGGATCTGTCTCCAGACCTGAGGCTGGAAGGAAGTGCCCCGGTGGGCTGGGGAAGGGGCGGGGCCGGGCCAGCTGGGTCTCCAGCTGCTAGCCTCTCCACGGCTCTTCAGACTGAGATAATGAGGAACCTGCTCCCATGGGCCGCTGGTGGGGAGCCAGCTTCACAAGTGGCTGGACAGAGGCAAGAGCTCCCCCCACATCCCCACATCCCCTACCCGCCACCACCACCTTCCGTGGGCCAGCCCCCTCAGCCAGCTCCCCTCTCCCCAACACTCTGCCGGTGCCTGGTTGTGCACACGCACGCGCGCGTGGGTTTGGGCGTTTACAGCCTCAAGGCTGGGGGCTGCAAGGGAAGAGAAATATGTTAAACACCGTCCACCCTGCTAATTTTCTCCTTGACATTTGCCTTTGATTAATGGCCCCTGTGTCGCCCCCATCCCCCAGCCTGCATACCTGCGGATCAGATTTCACTTTCTGTGTGAGACCGGGCCTCTGGCCCTTGGCTAGCAGAGCAGTGGGGGAGGGTCCCCTGCCAGTTAGGAGGGCAGGTCTGGCCAGCTTGGAATCCTACCCTAGGCCCCGATGCCTGCTGGCTGGGAAGGCTGGGCCAGAAGGACCTTCAGGAAGAGGCTTCCCAGCCCCACGTCCTTTTCCACAGCAGGGTGAGGACTTTTAGCGACATTGTCCATTCCTGGCCTGCCCAGGGGGCTTTGACATTTGGACAGGCACCACTGCCATGGCGTTTCAGCTTTCCCTCTCCACTTCCTTCTTTGCTGTTTTTCCCTGCCCGTCTTTGCATGGTTCAAAGCTGTCATTAATCACGCTGCCACGGAGGAGTTTCTCCTAGTGAGAAAGGTGTTCGGAAACCATTGTCCATTGTTCACCCCCCACCCCCATCACTCCTGGTTCTCTCCGCAGAGAGACCTTCCAGCCTGGAGCTTTGTTTAGCTTGCACCCTTCCTGAGCCTTTGTTCTCTGCTGCCTTAACTGTCAGGGATGGAGTGGGAGAGAGAATTCGTGGACGTGGCCAAGTTCTTTCATACACTTCCCACGGGGCCCTCAGACTGGAGAGTAGGATTCCACTATCCGTGAATCCTTGAGCCTTGTCAGCATGTGGCATGTACCCAGGGCTCTGTGTGCTCAGGGGGACAGTGGACATTCACCCCTCCTGCCACCCACAGCTAGCCCATCTCACGTGCCGTTGGCACCCTTGCCTCTGGCCTGGAGCCTGCAGTGTGCAGCCTGGGAAGGAAAAGATGCTAAGGATGAGAATGGTGGGGGAGTGCGTGAGACTAGACCCCAACCCCAACCACTGGTCTGTGCAGACAGGCTGTCTTTCCAGCCTCCCCAAGTAGCTTGCAAGTAGTTTAATCTGCTTGTGGCTAATTTGCACATTGTTAAGGAGGAGCTCTTCCCACCAGCGATGGGGTCTGCTCTGTTGGTGCTCCATTTGGTAGTTTCCTGCCCTTTTCGCCTCTGGCATTGCTAAGTCGTTTAGTGAGCACCGTTATGGTCCATGAAGCCCACAGCCCAGGCCCCTCACAGGTCCCTGAATGTCTGGCTCACATGCTGGGAGAGTATTGCCTTGGAAACAGTATGCGATATTCTCCTGCTTTGTGAATGGAAGCCCCCCAGTGCCTCCCTGTCAGTTACTGCTTGGTGTGGGGAGCAGCGTTTCTCTTAGCCACTGGCATGCCAGGTGGAGGAGCTGAGGGGTTCTCAGGGAGGCTGGCCGCTGGCCAGCTTACTATAGCCTCACCATCTTCAGACAGGCTCTGATAACCCAAAGGTCATGAGCTCCAGTGAGGGCCTGGAGAGACTGGGAGAGTTCCAGGGCTTTGGAATTTGAGCCTTGACCTTGATTGTGTAGTTTGGGATCCAGTGGGCAGGGGCAGTGCTGAGCTTTTTGTTCCCCAGCAGGGACGTCCTGAGCTCTCTGGTCTTGCTCAGTCATGGCGCTTGGCTCTGTGGGCTGCAGGGTGTCAGGTGGGCTGCAGGGTGGCTGAGACCCAGGTGGGTACTCGAGGGTTTCCCTTGCAGGGAGCAAAAGAGCCATTTATTAATGTAAGGAAGTTTTATGTTTTCTTTTTTCCCCTCTGAAGGGTTTGATCATTTTAGTCTATGAAATGAACTGCCAGGAGATAGAGTAACAGGAAAAGCAAACGATTTATTATAGGCATGGGAGCCATATTAAAAGTCTAAGACTCAAAGAAAGGGCCAGAAGCCTAAATAGTACTGTGAGCTACCAACTAGACGTGGAGGCTTGAGGCTGCTGGGGAAGGGGCTGGGGAAGTTGCAGAAGGGTCTGAGTCACCAGCTGGAAATAGGCCAAAGAAATGTCTTTGGGGTGGGATATTTTGATTTCCCTCACTGCCTCTGGCTAGGAGAGGGGTAACCTAGAGGGGTTCACCCACAGCATCCGGGTAAGGTGGGGAATCCCCGTTCTCAGTGAGGGGTCCTGGCTAGAGCCTCTTTCCTTGCAGCCACTGAAGGCGGCCTCTTTCCTCCCATCCTGCTGGACCTCCTCTCCCCACCTCCCTCTTCCCATCTTCTGGGTCTAGTCCGTCTCCCAATACATGGAGACACCAGGTGCCATGGTGTCCCTGAAGTTGATATGCAAGAACAAAAGCCTTGGCTGCAGCCCTGAAAAGGGAACACTGGGCCACAGCTCTGCTCTATCTGGTACTCTCACCTCCACCGAGGGCTCTCAGGTTCTTTGTCTCTTAATCCCAGTAAAGCCCCTGTCCAGGAGCACTGTCCACATTTCACCTGGTGGCCTGAGGAGAGGGAGGCTGCTCTGCTCTTTGCGGGGGAGCCCTCTGGGCCCTTCCCAACTCTGGGTCCTCCTACCCCACATGAACCCCTAAATATAACCCGGGCCTTGGAGTGTATTGTGCCCCACGTGCAGGATTCACAGCAGGTGCAGGTGGCCTGGCCTGGCCCTGGGTCAGTTACCTTTCCTTAGGAACAGTGGCGATGGCTGGAAAGGCAGAATGGCTGCTACTTCCTCTGGCTGCTGGTTTGCAGGACCTGTTGGCTTGTCTTGTGAGGTGCTGGTAGACCTTGGCTGCTGGGGTTGGCCTGGAGAGCCTGTTGCAAAGTCCATACCACAGTTCTCTGGCCCACAGCTGTCCCAGGCTAGCTCTCTGCAGTGTAGACCTAGGTGTGGGTTACAGAGTGGACTGGAGTCCCATCTCATGGCATGGAAGCTGGGGGCCAGCTGGCCTGCTGATGAATAATCTGGTATGGGGAGGGTCTTTCAGGCAATTCTTGTTCTTTTCCTGAGGTCTGGGACAGGGAGAGTACTATGCAGGAAAGGATGAGACCCTCTGTGGGGCTCACCCCAGCTCCCTGAAGCCCAAGGCCCACAGCCCACCTGTACCCCACTAGCTCAGAACCCCTGTGATGTGCTGAGATGAGGACCCGTCTTAAGTAACTTAGACACAAACCACATCCCCACCTTCCCAAACCTTCCTCCAGAGCTATGGAGAAAGGACACATGCATAATCCCAGAGAGTCTGGCAAGAAAGGGCCTGAGAGGTAGATCTCACCTGCTCATTGTGCAGGTGGCCTTGGCAGGCAGCAAGTGACAGAGCCAGAACAAGGTGATCCAATCTCCTGGACTAGAGCCCCTCCCGGTCCCCCCTTCTGCCTCAGCTTCTTGAGGTTGGAAGGCATCCATAGGGACTGACCTCCAACCTTACCCTCAGCCGTACCTGGACAGAGGAGGAAGGGTTGAGTGGTGGATCTTGGAGGCAGACGGGCCCAGGGCTTTTGAAGCATTTCCAAGGGTGACTGAGGGCCAGCCTGGGGGAGGGCACAGGGGTCAGGGCAGTGGGAAACAAACTAAGATGACCAGGGTCACCTGGCTGACTCTCCAGACAAAGCAGTTCTATGCTCGTCTTGATCCTCCACCCCAGATGCGTGTGGCCTGGAGCCGGGTCCCGTTGGTGTCTTGGCAGCCCTGCAGCTACGATCCTGAGCCCAAGTCTGGCTCACAGAGTGGGTTGTTTCCTGGAGCCTCCTGGACTGGCCTTCCTGGCAGCCATGTGTCCCTCCTGGTGGGAGCTCCCCTTGCTTCTAGATGCTTCCAAAATTTTTTTTTTTTTTTTTTTTTTGATACTGAGGATTGAACTCAAAGGCACTCAACCCCTGAGCCACATCCCAGCCCTATTTTGTGTTTTATGTAGAGACAGGGTCTCACTGAGTTGCTTAGCACCTCGCCATTGCTGAGGCTGGCTTTGAACTCGCGATTCTCCTGTCTCAGCCTCCCTAAGTGCTGGGATTACAGGCATGCGCCACCACACCCAGCTAGATGCTTCCAAACTTTACCTTGTAGACTGCACTACTGACAGCGTTCCCCTGTCGAACACCAGAGAAGGAGGTGGGCATAGTGGATTGCAGGCACAGGGCTGCCTGGCCAGTGTCAAGCTCCAGTGCCTAAACCTTCAGCCTCCCAGAGCCCCTGTCCCAACAGGCCATGAAGGCTCCTCGAGTCCAGCAGCCTCCACCCCTGGTCTCCCCGCCTCCAGTGCCCTCCTCCCAGTCCATCCCGTGTGCTCCAGCTTTATAGATCTTGTCACTCCTCAGCTCCAGCACCCTTTCTGGGCCCCCTTACCCAGAGCAGTGTCTCCCAGCCTGCCAGAAACATCTGATTCCTGCAGACACCTTGGTCTAGTCCCAGAACTAAGGCCATGTTGGTGCATCCCCTACTTGGTGATTGAAAGACTAGACCCGGATCAAGCTGGTGTCATGAGAGGGCCAAGGTAGCTCAAAATGTGTCTGCCTGTCCCCCAGCTGATCATTCCGGGTGGGTCTCCATCTCCCTTTGCTGGGCCACCCTGGCAAGACTCTCTCCTTCACTTGGCACATGCTGTCCTGTCCCTTCCTCCAGGCCCAGCCAGAGGGCCCATGTCACTTAGGGAAAGGGGGTATCCAGGGGAGTGGGCCAGCCCTCGGAAGCACCTGGCTGACCCCACACTGTTGTCCACAGGAGGAGCGACCCCCCTACCACCGCTCCAAGAAGGGGGGCTCGTTGGGCGTGTGCTACCTGTCCATGGGCACGGTGGTGCTGCTCATGGGCCTCGTCTTCGCCTCTGTCTACATCTACAGATACTTCTTCCTTGCTCAGGTGAGGGGCTTGGCAGGTGGAAGCGTGGCTTGGGAGAAAGGGCGACCTGGGGGCAGGAATGGAGGGAGGGTTGCAGCAGGTCTAGGAGTAGTACAGAGCCAGGAGCTGAAGGGGCAGCAGGAAGCCTGGAGGTGTGGTCAGGTGGGAGCCTGTGCTCAGGCAGGCCCAGAGGACCCTCCTCTATCAGGCCCAGGCCAGCCCTCAACTCAGCCTCTCCCTGGGAACCAAGCAGTCTTCCAGGTAGAGCACCGGGGACCCTTCACAGTGTCACCCTGAAGCACTGTCACCAGAAACTCAGATCGAGCTGTGATCTCTGGAGCTCAGCCCTTGAGCCCAAGGTCATGCTCATAAGGGTGACTCGCTGCATAGACGTGGGGGTTATAGGTCAGGAGAAGCAGACAGGTAGGCTGGGCACGGATCCATTGCGGTCTCCTTGAAAGAGCAGAAGGGCGACCTCAGAGGAGCTCACCTTGCTCATGATCTCACCCACTAGGGTAGTTTCACCCCATGGGGATCTGGGCCTCAAGCTGAGCCACCCAGTTCAAGGGAAGGAGAGAGGGAGAGTCACCACATCTCAGCATTGAAGATAAGTTAAATTTAAAAAAAAATAGACCAACAGGGTAGATGTACCTGCACCAATGGGGAGTCTCAAGGTGACCCAAGGCTGGGCTTGCCAGTCACTTGTGACCTTCTACCCCCAAGCATGTGACTTTGTTGTCACCCAGATTTTCCACAGGGAACATTACTGAAGAGTTTGTGTTCCCTGGGTTTCCCCCTGGCAACCTCGACTCCCACGATCCGCACACCTTCCAGGCTTAGGCTTGAAGTTGTGGCTCTACCCCCCCCAACCCACACCCCCGTCTGCCTGGCTGCCCAGATGTCAGGCCTCCCCGCCCTCCCCCTGCCCTGCTGCTCACTTGAGGCAGGTGCCCCTTCCTGTGCGGGGCCTCTCCAGTCCCCTTCCTGTTGTGGCCCTACCCCAGGACCACTCGGGCTCCACCTGGTCTCTCTTCCCAGTCCCCATGCATGTCCTCCTGGGGCTCCTCACCCCACTGTGGTTCCCAGGCAGTGCCAACATCTCAGAGCAGCTCCTGGGATAGCATGTGAGTCATCTAGCCTTGGGTGGGCCTGGCAGCCATGGTGGGGCCCAACCCTGTCACCTCGCCTCCTTGGAGCGCTAATTGGCAGGCGATTCTGACAAGTATGGGTTGGGCAGTCCCTTGAAGACCCCAAGCCCTAGAGAAGTCAGGAGGCACTGGTCACCCATCGCTCCACTAACACCAGTCACACTGCCTAGCTTTCCTTGTTGGTGGGGCAAATAGTCCAGCCCACCCGGGGCGGGAGCAGCTGACATGGTATTCAGGGCTTCTCAGGGACCAGGAACCCACCCCAGCTTTTTTCTGGTGTCCACTCCTCTGAGAACGGTACAGGCTGGTCTTTCTGCTGGTCCATTTCACAGAAGCATGGACTTTGAGACCAGAGGAGACCTCAGGGATTACCATACTTTACAGATGGGGAAACCAAGGCTTGGAGAGGTCTTCCTCCCAGGACCTGGCAGCCCTGCGTGGCCTCCTTCCCTTTGTGAAGCTGTGAAGTGCCTCTCCAGGCCCCAGCCTGACTCCACATTTCTGTTTCTCCATCTGTGAAGTGGCCTCGCAAACCCCACCCATCCTGTTTCCCCAGTCCTTTGGGGCTTGAAGGGCACAGGGAAGCAACTGTGGCCATACCCAGAGCGCCACATGACAGCCTGTCTCTCTCCCCACCTTGCCCAGCTGGCCCGAGACAACTTCTTCCACTGTGGTGTGCTCTACGAGGACTCGCTGTCCTCCCAGGTCCGGACTCGGATGGAACTGGAGGAGGATGTGAAAATCTACCTCGAAGAGAACTATGAGCGCATCAATGTCCCCGTGCCCCAGTTTGGTGGGGGGGACCCTGCAGACATCATTCATGACTTCCAGAGGGTAAGACCAGCTTGTGGTCAGCCAGCAGCTGGCCAGGAACTGGACTAGGGTGGTGGGAGGGCATCCTAGAAACCTGGAGCAAGGACAGGAGCCAAAGAGAATCCTTGGGCTATTTTTAAACTGTGTAGTTGGTGTTTGCAGTTAGGCACCAGCCTTACAGGTGTTGCTCTCATTGTATAGGTGATGCTGTTATCACAGAGTGTGGATTAAGAGCGGGAGACTTTCCCCAGATGCTGGCTGTCATGGCCTTGGTCCTTGTGACTGCCCACATCTGATCAAGGGGGAGGGCATCCCATCGTCAGGTGCACTGAGTGTATTTCTGCAGAGGTGTGCATTTGACCCACATCAAGCTGTGGCATGTTGCCAGCACTGTGGGAGGCTCGGGTACCCTTCCCGGCCAGTCCCCTCCCTCTTGAAGTAACCTTCCCCATCTGCGACTGTTGGAGAGGTGGCGTAGTGCGGGCCGGTGTTCTTTCCCAGGTTCTTGCTCCCCAAGCTTTCACCACCAAACCCGCTCTGTCCTGCAGCAGAGTCCACAGGGGTCCTGGAACAGAGAGCCTTTCTCCCTGCAGTCCAGACTGGCCCCGTGGATGGAGGAACTGCACAGGCTTGATGACATGCACAATTGGGAGACAATCATGTGCCCCAACCTTGCTTAGCTCACGGGAAGAGTGTGCGGTAACCATGGTGTTGGACGAGCAGGCTCCCAGCTATTAAGTGGCCAGGAAGACCCAGGTGTCTGGGGATCTGGGAGGCACCACTCCCATGAGATCCGGGTCAGCCCCTCAGCTGACGTGGCGCCTCCCCCCCTTAGGGTCTCACTGCCTACCACGACATCTCCCTGGACAAGTGCTATGTCATCGAGCTCAACACCACCATCGTGCTGCCCCCTCGCAACTTCTGGGAGCTCCTCATGAATGTGAAGGTGAGCAGGGATCTTGGCAGCATCCTGTCCCTCCTTGCCTTCCTGCCCTGTGGAGGCCAGACCTGGGGACCCAGGGACATTGTTCCTGCACCTCAGATCGGTCATGCTTCCATCGCTCCTTGGTCCACATCCTGAGTCACTTCTCACCTTTCCCTCTCTCTCCACTCATGGAGAACCCCCAGACCAGCTTCCCTGTCAGCAGTGATCCCTGGAGTAGGGGACCAGGCTCACACACATGCCAGAGGTCTCCACAGTGTAGGCATAGGTACTGGCCTGGGGACATCAGAAAGGCCAGCAAGGGGCCTCTGGGTGACAGCTGGGCACCTCTGATGTGAGAGCAGGGCACACGTGAGCCACAAGGGGAGTGAGTAAGCAGAAACTGTGGGAGGAAGCCCTGGGTCCTGACCCTGTGCTGTGACCTCTTCCTTGCAGAGAGGGACTTACCTCCCACAGACGTACATCATGCAGGAGGAGATGGTGGTGACGGAGCACGTCAGTGACAAGGAGGCCCTGGGCTCCTTCATCTACCATCTGTGCAATGGGAAGGACACCTATCGGCTGCGGCGCCGGGCTACCCGGAGGCGTAAGTGGCTGGCCCTGTCCCTGGCCCCAAACCCCAGCTGTCCGAGAGCTCAGACAGCAGCAGGACAACAGCTGAGGTTCACTGAGCACTTAACATGCCGGGCACTGCTGACGCATCACCAGTGTCATCTTAATGATGAGGAGAGGAAGGCCTGGGGAGGGGCAGGGGCACCCCCGAGGTCTCGAGGGGCAGTGGCAAGCACAGGCAGGCTGACTCCAGCCTGAGTTCTCGCCCCTTCGCTGTGCAGCTTGGTGTGATTCCGGGTGTCACTTCCTAGGCTCCCACCCCACCCAGGGTCCTGAGGTCCTTTCTAGCCAGGGACACAGACTTCATTGGGATTTTTGTTACCTCCCAGGGATCAGCAAGCGCGGAGCCAAGAACTGCAACGCCATCCGCCACTTCGAGAACACCTTCGTGGTGGAGACCCTCATCTGCGGGGTGGTGTGAGGCCCCTCCTCCTCCAGGCACACCCCTGCCCTCTCCTTTCTCCTTCCGGCCACTCTCTGGCCCTTCTCTCCCCCTCTTGCTTAGCTTGTTCTTTGGACACCTTTCCATAGATGTGATATGTCCACCCTTCCTTTCCAGCCCTGCCCATCACCGGTACCAGGGCCGTGACCTCTTGAGGCCCCCAACTCTGCTGACCTCCCAGGGGTGGGGGAGTAGGGGATACCCAAGATGGTTTCTTTGACCCAGGGTCTTGAAGTCGGGTCCCCAGTGGCTGGGCCAGGGGGAAGGACTAGAGGGAGGGGCCGGGCAGCGTGGAACATGGGGTTCTGAAATATCTGCACAGTTGGGAAATTCCTCAAAGGCTTTTTCCCAGGGCAGCAACTTCCTGTGCTATCTGATTCCTAGCCCTGGGGTACAGGCTGAGGATGGGGGATGTGCCCAGGGACAGACCCCACAGAGCACAAGGGAAGGTGGCTGTCCTGGGGTCTCCTGGGACTCCTGTCAGTGCCTTCACCCACCAGCGGGAGCCTGGAGTGTGGGGTGGGATGAGTCTGTCAAGCACAACTGTTCTCTGAGTGGAACCAAAGAAGCGAGGAGCCAGGGCCCCCAGCTGGGCACCTAGGAGCACAAGTCTCATGCCCAGGCGGGAGCAGCAGGGAACAGAGCAGGGGGTCACTTGCCCTCGAGCTGCCAGTGGGAGTAGGTGGAGCTCTTGCTCTCTCCAGCCCAGCCTTGTGGAGATGAGGGGGAGGGAGAGCCACCTGGTACTTGTGCACCCTGCCCCCTCTGTTGTGAAATCCACCCCTCTGCTGGGGGCATGCAGTGTCCTTCCCTGTCCTTTCCACTTTTGCATGTTTTTACTGACGTTCAATATGCCACCTGTCCCGAACCCTGAGCCTTGGAGAGGCTTTGGCGCCTCAGTCAGACTCAGGTGCTCTGGAGATGAAACTCTTAAATGCTTTGTATATTTTCTGTATTAGATCTCTTTTCAGAAGTGTCTGTAGAAAATAAAAACCTTTTACTTCTGACTTTGATCTCAGCATGATGGGTGGGGCACCGGTTGGGCTGGGAAACTCTCTGGGACAGGGACAGTCGTGTGGCGCAGCAGGCAGGGACAAGCCAGCAGGCCTGGCATCTGGCCCCTAAAGAGGCAGGCATGCTCCCTGGTTTAGCCAGGAAGCGCAGGTCTCCCGTTCATTGCCTTCCTTGACCCTGTGGACCACTGTCTGAGCCGCAGAGCTTATCTTACAGGTGAGGAGGGAGGAAAGTGAGCCGAGAGCTTCCGCAACTCGGCCAAGGTCAGGCTGCTTTTAAGTGCTGTAAACCACCCTGTTGTATTCTGCGTGGCAGGTGACATCATCATTGCATGTCCTTAAGCACAAGGACGGTGTCATGTTCGGCACAGTGTCTGGATAATTGGTAACTGTTCTTGGTGGATCTGAACTGAGGTTTGGCGTGATAGTCATGGGGTCATTTTCTCCAAAGGGGTAGCAGTGGGAGAGCCAGCAAGAACCTCGGTTAAGTGGACCAGGGAGGTGAGACCTGCGTCCTGCCCTGGGATGAGGGTGGGAGGGCACCTGCAGCCAGTGCTATTTACAGTCTGGCTGCCCTTCAAGGGTCATAAGAAACTCAAGTCAGTGCAGTCGTACCCTGTACTTGGGCACAAAGGCTTTCGCAGAAATGTGTTTTGCTTACCTTCGAAATGCAATGGAATCTATTAAAATGCCAACCTGATTTGTTTTTTTAACTTGACACAATCAGTTCTTTGGGGAGAGTAAATATGGAGAATAGCTGATTAAATCCAGTGCAGGGTAAAGAACTGCCCCAGAGATATTCACCGTTGTAACCTACAAGCATTAAAGAAGTTTAGTGTAGCAAAGGGAGAGGTCAACAGGACGGAATGGGGTGAGGGCAGAAACTGACTTAAATTACAGAGAAATTTCATTCCTCACTAGAGTGGCATTTCAAGTTAGCAAGGACTTATGTGGCTTATTTTTAATGGCTAGCTATTCTGACAAAATAAACCTGGATCCTACTTCTCTAAAAAATAAACTCTGGATGAATCAAAAGTCTTAATTAGCCGGACACGGTGGCACATGCCTGTAATCCCAGCACTTAGGGAGGCTGAGACAGGAGGATCATGAGTTCAAAGCCAGCCTCTGCAATGGTGAGGCACTAAGCAACTCAGTGAGACCCTGTCTCTACATAAAACACAAAATAGGGCTGGGGATGTGGCTCAGTGGTCGAGTGCCCCTGAGTTCAATCTCCAGTACCAAAAAAGAAAATAACCTTGGAGGCAGAAAGATGTTTCTAAGCATGATACCCACCAAGTTGGAATTTATAAATGAAAACTTGAAATGTATACACAGCAAAATATACCGCAAGGCCAAAAGTTTATAAGTAGCAAACTGGAGAAGGTGACTTTCAACCCAGGATGTAACAAGGGCTATTTTCCATAACATGCCAAGTTTTTATTTGTATAAATCACAAAAACCGAACAACCCAGTAGATAAAAGGGCAAAGAATATGAACAGGCCATTCATGGAATAAGAAACAAGTGGATCAAGGCTTGCACACGAAAAGGTGTTGAGCTAGTTTAAAAGAAAATGCAAATCAAAGCTAGGGACATAACATTTTTACACATCAAGTTAGGGTTGGCGTTTTTGTTTTCAACACTTTATATTGTGGTGCATCTATTGTACACATAATACTGTGATTCGTGTGTTGTGAAGTTATTACTAAGTTGTGAAGCATAATGACTAGGTGGATCTGGAAACCCACCAGCCCGCTTATGGAGCAGTTTATCAACTGAGCTCTGAGACAGGAAGCAGAAGCTTCCCATCCCTTAAGGCTGGATTCAGAAGTCCCAGGTCCTCAATGTATTACATTGAGCAAATTCACAAAACCAGCCCAAACCACAGAGAAGCGGAAGTGGGCCACCTCTAGAGGCGGGGAGAGGCCTCATGTCAGGAATGCAAGAAACTGCTGGCAGCCCATATTTAGAGACTCCCACATCACCCCAGCACCTGTCCTTCCCCCCATCGCAAATTCCTGAGAGGGACATGCAAGACTCGAATTAGTGCAGAGACACCCTAATCTTAGATCCAAAACAATCTTGAAATATTTCAATTTCTCCTATGTTCATCAGTTAATTCAGGTAATTCCTATCCTTAGTGTACCACGTATCTAAGAATCCCTAATGCTGTCACTTGTGTTTAAATAGTACAACAGTAGTGACAAAAATACTGTACGTGTTTTATTCTCTGATGTGCTTTTCTCCCTCAGCCTGATTTCTAAGATCTATCTATGTTGATGCCTATAGTATTTAATTTATGTTTACTCTTGTATCAGTGCATTCTGCGAACATACAATTTAATTAAACAATGAGTATTTGGGTTATTTCTGATTTTTACAATTACAGTGCCTTCAGGAACATTTTTTAACGGGGCTTTTGGTGCACCTGGACAAGGGTTTCCTCTTTTGTACACCTAGAAGTGGAATCATGGGGTCATACATCTTGCAAGTGTTCAACTCATGAAATTCCATCAGATTATTTTTTATAGGGAAGTTGAACCAATTTGTACTCCTGCCTGCACTGCTTGGGCTTTCTCCCATTCCACGTCCTTGCCAACACTTAATACTGACAATCCCTAAGATTTTTTTTGCCAGTGGGTTGGGAGTAAAATGATATTTCATTCTGGCTTTAATTTCATCTCTTTAATTACTAGAAAAGGGGCAAGTTTCAGGTAATCATTGTACCCTTGAGTTTTCTTTCCATAGGAAACCTACTTGTGGTTTTTGGCCTATTTTTCTATAGGAAGCTTTATTTTCTTCTGTTTAATTTGCAGGAGTTCTTTATATATCATATAATATCTTATTTGTCATCGATGAGCAGCAAATAATCTCACTCCAGTTAGTAATTTATCTTCTCACTTTCTTTGTGGTCTCTGGTGAATAGAAATGATTGATTTTAATGTAGTTAGATCTGTCCATCTTTTTCATTACAACCTGTTGCATCTTGTTTCAGAAATCCCATCCCAAGATTGAAGACATTTTCCCATTCCTATAGTGAGCCACATCCCCAGCCCTATTTTGTATTTTATTTAGAGACATGGTATTGCTGAGTAGCTTACACCTCACTTTTTGCTGAGGCTGGCTTTGAACTCGCGATCCTCCTGTCTCAGCCTTCCAAGCTGCTGGGATTACAGGACTGAGCTACCGCACCCGGCCCATTCCTACAGTTTCTTCATATCATTTTAAAATTTTGGATTTTATGTTTTAAAATCCCCTGGGATTTATTCCTTGGTATGGTGTGAGGTAGGGATAACCATTTATTCTGGGGATTTTGTTAGTTTTGTTTTGTTTTCTTTCCTCACTGAGCTATGATATATGTCTGCATAGATCAAGTTTTTATGTGTGTGAAGTCATTGCTGGGCTTTCTATTTTGTCTTTATCAGGTCTATCCCTTGGGCTATAACCATACCAAAAATACGTCTAGGTATCTGGTACTGCAGGTTTCTCCCTTGATTTTTCTCTAGCAAAGCCATGATGATCTGTGGCCCTTTGTTCTTCGTGTGCATCTCAGAAATAATTATAAGTTTCATGAGAACGTCTGTTAAGGTTCTTATTGGACTTATGTTAAATCTATAGATCCACATGAGGAGATTGAAATAATCATGATATCAAGAATTCCAGTCCATGGATATGTTATTTTTTTTTTTTAATTTATTTTTTTTTTTAGTTGTTGATGGACACCATGTCTTTATTTTATTGCTTTGTATGTGGTGCTGAGGATCGAACCCAGGGCCTCACGCATGCGAGGCAAGCGCTCTACCGCTAAGCTACAATCCCAGCTCCCCATGGATATGTTATTTAAAATTTTATGTAAACCTTTAATATCTTCTAATATTGTTTATATATTTCTGAATAGAGGCCTGGCAAATCTTTCATTAGGTTGATTCTCAAGTTCCTTCTATTTATTATTTTTATTAATACAACTCTTTGTTAGTGTATAAAATATAATCTGAGTATTGACCCAATGAACTTATCAAACTGTCTTCCTTATTCTAAAAAGTTATCTGAGGATTCATTTGTGCTTTCTATATGAGCAATGCTATTGATTATGAATAAATTCTGTTTCTTCCATTCAAATAACTTAAATTTTTATTTCTATTTTAGTTGTTTTGTTTTGCCTTTTGTTGCACTGGGGAACCAAACCTAGATCCATATGCAAAGTAGGCAGATACTCTACCACAGAGCTACATCCCCAGCCCAAAACTTTTCATTGCTTTTTCTTGTCCTGCCTTGCTAACTTGGATTCTCTAGGTACCTCAGTGATAGCTACATACCTTGTTTTGTTCTTGACTTTAAGTTGAATTTACCTTAATTATAGTTTAATTATTGACGTTAGGAGAATATTCCTTTTGAGATTAAAGAAGTTCTCCTCTAGTCTTATTTTTCAAAGTGTTTTTATTTTTAATTAAGGGATTGATGAATTATTTTATCAAATGTTTTTCTACATTTATTCATATAATTTCATCTGTTACTGAGGTGACTGGTATTAGGAACTGATTTGGTCATCATGATGTATTTTCTTGTTTTTACACTACTGGATTCCATTTGCTAATTTTTTTAAAAATATTTTTTTAGTTATGCATGGACACAGTGGTTTTTTTAATTTGGTTTACTTATTTTTATGTAGTGCTCAGGATCGAACCCAGTGCCTTACACGCGCGAGGCAAGCACTCTGCCACTGAGCCACGACCTCAGCCCCGATTTGCTAATATTTTGTTTAGGAGTTTTAGATGGGTGTTCATTAGTAATGCTGGCCTATGGTTTTCTATCCCACACTGCCCTTGTTGGGATTTTGTGTTGAAGCTTTGCCGTCTCACAGCTTGAGTTGGGGGAATTGGTTTTGTAGGGTTTTTTTTTTGGTTTTCAAATAAGTTCAATAATACCCAGTCTCCTCACATGTGTACAAGCCCTCTTATACTGGTAATATCATTAAGTTGGTTTGACAATATAGAATTTCAAAATACAATATCTTTGACTGAGAAATTTCACTGCTAGGAATTTATCCTATGAATGTATCCAAACAAGCATACAAAAATATATGCATAAGAAGAATATTTATTGTTGTAATAGCAAGAAATTAGAAACCATGTTCCTCTATCAGACACTTCTTGTTTATTTTTTTAAGAAAATATTTATTACCATGATAAAGAATGAGGTAGATCTATTTGTGCTGACGTGTAACATTTTCCAAATTCTATAACTAGGGTAAAGCAGGTGACAGAGCAGTCCTGTGGATTTTCAAAGAGAGTTATATGGATGTGCATCTACTACTTCTAGGAGGATGGCAGGATGCTGTAGGACTTCATATCTTTCCATGCCCCTTTATAATCTGTGTGCATATGTGTGTTTCGGCACATAGACCAGCCTATACCTGGCTGGTGGAGGCCTGTGGATGAGATGGCCTCCCTTTTAGTTAATTAACTGCACAGAGTCTTACCCATTTCCTCAGTGACCCTTGTGGTCTATCACCATCCCAGAAAGGAAGCTGCATTAGAACTGGGTTTAGCCAGAAGAAATGTTAAGTTGACATAAATAGGAAGCTCTATAACCTCCTGCAAGTGTTGCCTTGGAAACCAGAGCCTGGGCGGTCTCCATGGAAACCATGCTCAGCCTTCCGCCTGAAGGAGTTACCACCCACCTTCGCTGGAGTTGTACTTATCAGGGAGCTCAGAGCTGCAATAAATATTTAAGCAATGATGGTGGAGTGGACCCTGCTCACCCTGACGATAATACCTGTGTAGGACTCTGGGTGACAGCTGCCTTCTCCTTGGGAAAGAAGGAACCTTCTTCATGGGGATGTTTCCTCATGGGGAGGCACAGTACAGCGTAGGAAGCAGAGGACACCACTCAAGGCAGTGTACACTGTGTCCCTGGGGTGGGGAAGGAGATCTGTGTCCAAAGGCCCAAGGGTTCTGCACTCTGCCATTGGCCGGGAGTGTCACGGGACAGCTGTGCTGAGCTAACATTGTCTCTGGGCTCTAACTCACCCTTCTATAAAATGATTTTGGACTAACTTGTTGGGACCTTTTTTCCAGCTTTAATGATGTAGTTTGCATGTAACTGGGTCATATGGGGTTCCGAGGAGGGAGAGTTCAAGCATGGACCCCAGCAGGCTTCCTTGGATTCACCTGAGATTTGAAGGTGGGGAGGAGGAGTGGCAGGGACTAGGGCAATGCCACAGGGCAGAGGAGCTGGCTTTTGATGGGCCCAAGGACACAGGGCAGCGTGGTGGAGCCGAGGACCCTCCAAGGCTTAGCTCCCTGGTCAGGATTGGGGACTGGAAGGGAGACCGAGTCCAGGGCTGAGAGGGGAGCAGGGATGGGCAGTGCTGTGCTAGGAGGGTCCACTGTGGCATCTCATCCTGGCTGCATGCGGCTCCCGCTGTAGGTGCCAGAGCACAAGGAAGAGGTGCCAGAGCCAACAGGGTGGCTGCACCCGCCTCCACCTGAGAGACGAGTGTCTATCACTGGGCACTAACATGCCCTGTCCAGCCCCTCCAGAGCCAGGGCTCTGTGCTTATGAGCTGATGACAAGGGGAAGCAGAGTGGCAGTGAGACCAAGGGGAGTGACTCGAGCCAACCTCTGGTGCACGCTCACTCTACAAGCGCCATGTTCCAGCAATCCCGTCACCCTTGCAGTATGTCTGGGGCAAGTCTGGATTTCATAGCCACAGACTTGGGTGTGCGAAAACGTCTGTTTATTTTCCTGTAATGATCTGTTCTGTGTAACTCTCTGGGTTCCAAATCCCCACTTCATGTGGTGGCAGAAAATATAATCACAGTCATTTCTGGCCACACTTCAGTTTTAAGCTCAATCAATTAAAGAATAGACCTTCCAAAGATATTGATTTTTGCCTCCTCTCCCCTGCCACTCTTGGCACCTGGATGATGTGGCTAAGTGTGGGGTCTCCCCACTGTAGAAGCTTTGATGGGGGGCAACAGCCACCTACTGCTACCATTGCTAGGGACAGGTGTGCCTGGTTGTTCAGCACCCCTTGCAGCTGGAGCCAGCCATGTGAGTAGGCTCAGCCAATCAGGTACTTCCACCCAGACCCCGCACCATGGGGCAAGAGGTTCAGGAATGTGTGCTGGTAGGTGGGGTGGCAGCAGCACCCCTGGGCCACCACACGGAGGTGGTGGCATCCTCTCTGCGGTTTGCAGCCTGCTCTGGACCATGCTCCCTTGGTTGCCTCCCCAATACTAAAGCTGTGTTTGCAGCTCAGCCAGCAACTCTAAGCCACCCAGTGTCCTGTCAATCAATTCTGTCTGCCTACATTAGCCAGACTTGTACCTATTGCTTGTGTAGCCATTTTGTTGAGCAATATGATATTCTGATTGTTGGGGTGAATCAGAAAATAGCTGAATTCTTTCTTTCTTGCTTCCTTTTTTGTTTTTAAACCTGCTCACTAGGGTTTGATGTCCCCTCATCCTGTCTTGGATGAAATCAAACATAGGTTGTTTTTTTCTGGCTACTCCAAGATAGTAAAAATTATTTGGGTCACTTTAGTCCCAAAAATCTGATTTCAGTCATTGCAACTTCCAGCTATGAAAAATAGTTGAAATCCAAACATTATTTGAAGCTAAAGCTGCTCCCCTCCCCCGTTGTAGACCTGTGCCACCTGGGAAGCCTGCCAGGGCTTGGGGGAGAGTGGCCTTATCTTCAGGCTTCTTCCCCTTCACTGGGCTCCCCCAAGACTGGGGCAGGGCAGGGAGGAGAGGAGGAGTTGGGCAGGTCTCTGATGCTACCTAGAGCCAGTTTCCTCTCCCTGGGGTAGATGTTCCCCTCCCTGAGCCCTAGCTGCACTTCAACACAGGTGAACGCTCCCCAAGCCACCTCTTCTTAGACTGAATCTAAGTAACTAAACCAGCTTCTGAGAGATTTGCACATCTTCAATGCTATATCCTCTAGCAGCCCGGACCATTCCTGGCACATGCTTCTCCTCCAAGAAGACAGCCCCAGTCCCAGCCCTTCACCATTAGCTTCCTCAGGATCTTGGCACACACCTGTACACAGGGTCCTCCTCCCCACAGCAGAGGCCACATACCAAGCTCTGGGGCAGTCTCAGGCAGGGTGCTACAGGGAGCTCTCAGACTGTTCTTTCCTTAGAAATGTTCTCTCCTGTAAATCTTTAGTTGGAGAGCCAGGAATACAGGGTGATCATGAGTGGCCGAGAAAGTTTTGGGTCATCTCCTCTGCAGGTCCTCTATTTTGAAATGTGTGACTAACTGGGCACAATCCTCCCTTTCTCTCAGATCCGCAAGGGATACTGCTATAGTTTGAATGTCCCCACTAAAATTCATATCGGAATTAGTCCCCATTGTGAGGTAGTAAAAGGAGGAACAATGTGGGACAAGGTAGGGTCTTTTTGAGGTGACTAACCCATTTATGGATTAATGGGTTTTTGAGAGAGTGGCTTTAAAAGCAAGCTCTCTCTGGTTAGCTTGCTCTGCCTCGCCATATGGTGCCCTTCACCACGTCACGACCAAGCAGAAAGGCCCTCCCCAGAAACCATGCAGGTGCTGGAGCCATGCTCCTGTACGCTAAGGATATATAGACTCTTTTTTCTTTTCTTTTTTTCTTTTCTTTTTTTTTGGTACCAGGGATTGAACTCAGGGGCACTCGACCACTGAGCCACATCCCCAGCCCTATTTTGTGTTTTATGGAGAGACAGGGCCTCACTGAGTTGCTTAGTGCCTTGCTGTTGCTGAGGTTGGCTTTGAACTCAGGATTCTTCTGTCTCAGGCTCCCAAGGTACTGGGGTTATAGGCCTGCGCCACCGTCCGGCTTTCTGCGCCTGCTTCTGCCATTTCCTCTACCTCTCCCTGCATCTAGTGTCACCACCTCAACATCCTCTGACAGTTCTTTTCTTTCTCCCTGTGGTTCACCCTGGGGACACAGCAAAGCACTCAGGGGTCTGGGCTCAGCTGGAGGACTTTTGAGTCCTCGGTTTTCCCAAGTTGGGGTATGTGCCCCCATCCTGTGGAATAATGCTAAGGTCACCCTCTCCACCAGCTCCCACTAACTGGTAGCCACTTGTAACCCTGTAGCTGACTTCTTGCGGACCTCTAAAGGGCCTGCCTTTGTGGTCAAGTTACCTGGGTAAGGGAAGCAGGAGAAAAGAGAAGTGTTGAGTCCTAGGCTTCTAAGAGGAAAGACCACCCACACCACGCCCCCAGCCCCAGCCGCAGCCTGGGCTGCGGCAGTGACATCCAGCTCATTAGCATGCTGCAGCGAGCACTCTCTCTGCAGGAGGCCTAGCTCAAGCCCCAGCTCAGCAGTTTCTGCAAGAAGCAGTGGGTGGAGCTGACCAGTCCTGGAGCATCTCCAGGCCTCTCAGGATTTGGGGAAGTTAGCAGCAGGAACTGCAGCGACCTGATGAAGCTTGTGTAATTTGGGACATGAGGTGGCCCTAACTGATCTGGGGAGCAAAACCCTGTCATTTCTATGTCAAAAAAGATGGAAAACCTGGTTTTCTTCATGTTCAGAAATGCCCGGATAATGGGGACAGGGCAGTCCCGGGCTGCCTTACGAGCAGTAGTGATTGGGGTCCTTGGGTAGTGGAGTGGGAGGGGGTGAGATGCATCCTTTCTCAGGAGGCCCCTTCTCCCAGGCATCACGGAGGGTATCCTGGTCCCTGGCCACCCCAGCCACCAGCCACCTAGATAGAAACAAGCCCACCCAGGCCGTTTCCCCTCAGGTGACCCCTACAAGCCAAGCTGCCCGGCACAGCTTGCCCAGCTGGCACTGGAACCCCCAGCAGGGTTCTAGCTCCCGATTCTGGTCCAGTATTACCAAGGAAACCACTGTCCTCAGGGGTTCCCGGCCAAACTGTGCTGAGCAGAGACAGTGCCTCTGAGACCAGGAAGGTTTCCAGTTGAATCTCCTCCGACTTCATCTTTTTGTTGCTGTTGTTGCTGGTAATAAAACTCACATTTACCAGAATTGGGCCAAACACAGAGTGGAAAGAACAGCATTTTGGTGACGTGTACTGGCTCCTGGTGCTTCAGTGGCCCCGTTCAGGCAGCCAGAGCCTGGGGAATTTGATGTCCTGGCTCAGGAGGGCTCTCTTCCACCAATTTCTCATGGCAGCCATGTCACCACCCCTTCTTGGGGAATTGGGTGCATAGTGGGTGAAAACAACCCCCACCATGTGCCCTCCGAGGCCATGAGCCATGAGGACACCCCCACCACCTCTACTCCCATCTCTGCATGGAGAGGGGGCTGCAGTTTCTAACCATTCAGAGAACCTTTCCAACTGTGCAGCTCCTCTGAGCCGCTGCCCTGGATGGAAGGCAGCCAGTCATCCACACGGCACATGTTCCTGAGCCCTGCCTGCTGTGTGCTGAGCCCTATTGAGGACTGGGGACAAGGATGCACAGCCCCCAGCCCTGTCCTCTAGAAGGTCACAGACCTGGGGACCCTGTGGCAGCCTGCACTGTCCAGCCTCTTTACCTGGCAGACCTGATGTCCAGACCAGCCTTACTGAGCCCCTGCAGTGCAGAAGGCCCTGGGCGTGTCCTGGGCATGGAGTGGTGAATAAGAAATTGACTCTGCCCTCCCAGAGCCCAGCTCTAGGTGGGTAGAGGAAAACACCAGAAGAGATTGGGTGGCGTGCTAAATGTTATGATGGGGAAGTTTAGGGCACTTTGGGTGAGGGAATGTCCAGACCAATCAAGCAAACAAACATCAAAAAACATGGTACCTATATGTTTGATTGATTTTAAACATCATCCTGTGTCATCGAGGCCAAATGTTGTCAGTTTAGGATGACCTAGTGTGTGAGTCTTTGCATTTTCCTAGTTGACGTTGACAATGTCCCTGTCTATCTGCTGAAGACCTGGCCACAGCCCTCAAGGCCAAGAGGTGGAATGGAGCTCCTTGCACAGCACAGTCTCCTGGTTCCTGCTTAGAGAGGAGGGCTGGGGTCTGACAGGGCACAGCAAGCCCAGCAGCCACCGCACAGAGCAGGCTCGAGATCAAATGCATCCTCCCTCAGGCTGGGGCTGGGGCAACCCTGGTTCTTTGGGCCAGCTTCTCCACGTCCTTTAATGTCCTTTAATAAAACTCTGATCCTAGTTGTTTGCCTTTGAGCTCCACCTACCACCACACCCAGATCTGCTGTTCCAGAACTTTTCTGCTACATGCAAGAAAACCTGGTCCTGGAGTTTACTGCTCCTGTTCAGCTTAATTAAATATTTGCTGAGCAACTTTTATAAAACCTTTCCAGATTCCACAGAGCAGGGGCTAAGGATGAGCCCTTGGTTCTCACTAGAGACAGTGATTGCTCCAGCCCTGGTTACAGCTGGCCACCAGACAGTCTGTGCAGGTGCCAGTCAGCCTTGGCCCCAGTTGCAGTTAGAAGCAGAGACCAGGTGTCCTGAGGAGGACAGGACCTGTGCTCTCAAGTTCCCTCTATCAGACACTTATCATGGACCACTTTGGACCCTGTCACTTACTCTTGGGCCATTGGGCACCTCTCCCCAGAGAGAGAGGACCCTGCTGACCAACTCTAGGTAGACTTAGACCAGCTTCCCCCAGGCACACCCAGAAGCAGTGCCGGGCCCTGGGTGCAGGCATGTGTCCCCGACCCTTGGGGCTCCCCTGGACATTTGCACATGAGATGCTGCAACCAACCACAGCCAGCAAGTCTGGGGAACTGACCCCTTTGGGTGAACCAAAGCAAGATGGGAGACATGGGCAGATTTTTCTCCCTGTCTCCCCTAAAGGACTGTGCCAAGAAACATTTATATGCCTTCTCAGAGGATGGGCCTGAGATTGAGCAACCAGTCATATTTGATACCAAGCTGTGACCAGCTCCATAACACAACACATAATTTCTAAGGAACACAAACTAAGCCACCTTGAGCTTCTTCCAGAGCTCCTCTTCCACCACACAGGATCCTCTGGTTGCCACCGAAAGCACTCCTTGGCCCCTCTTAGATGCACATGTGACCCAGGCTGCCCAGTGAAGCCTTGTCTCCTGGCCACAGAACTTAGCTCAGGAATGACCTTGTGACTAATCTGAGTGTCCCCCTGGACACTGTGGGCCTTGTGTACCAACAGTGGCACTGCCTGCCTTCTCTGCCAGCAACGGATTCGTCCTCATCCAGTCAAGACCCAGCTGGACCCCAGCTCCCAAGGACAGCTTTCTTTGTCATCCTGGTCCAGCAGGATCTCAGCTGCTTCACTCATAACATCCAGAATCCCTGCTGGTTCCCCTGCTGCTGCCAGGCACCTCCTCACTCTCGTATGATGCCATTTGAAGGTGTCTCTGTCATGTTGGCTGTTGTGTGTGTGTGTGTTTCCACTGGGCATACAGCTCTGCCTGGTAACCGTGTGAATTAATTAGCCAGATGAGGCAGGCAGGCACTCTGTATACAGAGGCCAGGGTCTAACAAAAGGTGGCCTTGTTTGCCTGGGACTCTCCTGCCTTTCAGTCCTGGACAAACTGGGACAGTTGGTCACCTTGTTCAACAGGCAGAGCATGAGGAGGGTGCTGTCTGGGGAAACTCCTTTCCATTGTGAGGGGCACAGACTCACAGATTCAGCCCAGACTCCATCCATTTCTCCATTTAACGCAGTTTAATGAACTCCTGCTACGTGTCAGGCTCTGCAAAGTGTTTGGCCCCTGAGGATGACATATGGCCTAATCTCCTTCTCTAGAGCTTGCATTTCAGAGTGGTGGTCAGGGAAATCTCTTGAAAAGGGCCAGATCATAAGTATTTGAGGCTTTGCAAACCATACAGACTTTTATCACTATCCAACTCCACTGTGGCCACCTGAGAGCAGCCACGGCAGCATGAATGGGCATGACCATGTGCCAGTAAGGCCCTGGAGCAGAGGTGGAGAGACACACTAAGCCTCAGAACACCTGTCAGGCCCCTGCTCATGGCAGTGGCTCTCCGTGGCTCTGTAGATGGCCAGGTAGTGTTTCACGAGGACTCATTTCCCATACATATGACTGGCAATTGACTGGACCCACAGTGAGCTGAGTGCCTGGCCCATGGGCAGCCCATGCTCCCCCTGCCAGCCACCAACATAGGTGGACAGGCCAGCAGAGATGGTGGCAGTCAGGTGGAAAAGGGGTGGCAGGAGATAGAAAGTGAAAGGCCAAAGGGTAGAGCAGACCCAAGAGCTTTCCTGGGGCCTCCAGCCCTGCCTACCCAGAGCATGTTCCAGGCCCCCGAGGCCCAGCCTGGTCCAGGGAGGTCAGGCTGTGGGCTCCTCCTGGGGTAGCGGGCAGCCCTGCCATGTTGTTGAGTGTCCAGCCTTCTTTCTTTCTATGGAAGGTCTGCCCTCTTTCTTTCTTTTCTTTTCTTCTTTTTTTCTTTTTTTTTTTTTGGTACTGGGGATTGAACTCAGAGGCACTGGACCACTGAGCCACATCCCCAGCCCTATTTTGTGTTTTATGTAGAGACAGGGTCTCACTGAGTTGCTTAGTGCCTCGCCATTGCTGAGGCTGGCTTTGAACTCGCAATTCTCCTGCCTCAACCTCCCAAAGTGCTGGGATCACAGGCGTGCACCTGACTTTCTGCCCTCTTTCTTTGCAAGTTCTGCCCCTGTATCCACAGGTTACAGATCTGAGGAGTCATCCGACCAGGGACAGAAAACATTCAGGGGAAAAAAATTGTGTCTCTACTGAACATATGTGGATTTTCTCATCATGATTCTCTAAATAATACAGCATACAGCTGTTTACCTAGCTTTGACATTGTATCATGTATTGTGAGTAATCTAGAGATGATTTAAAATCCACAGAGGAAAGGGGGATCCTGAAACCTGCGCACCGTGGATGCGGAGGCGTGACTGTAAATCCTTACACTACTAAGACAGCATTTTCCCTTTCTTAATTCAGTAATTTTTAGTAAACGTAAAAGTTTTGAAACTATCATCACCATCCAGTCTCTGTAATCAACCTGCTTTTCCTGAAGGGTGCTTGGTGAGTTTTCTGTCACCAAAAGACCCTCAGTTGCCCCAATGCCTGTGGGAAGCCGAGGTGCCATGGGAACACAAGGAGGTGTTGGGTGGAGAGATGGCGGTTAGACAAAGGGGGTCTGGGCATCTGAAGTTACCCACGTGCACCCTAAACTATTGACTGCTCACCACTCTGACGTCAACCAATCATCAATGAACGCACTGACCTCTGAAATCAGCCCATACCTGTCACGGGGCCTCAGCCAACCAAGAAGACACACCTCTTCATGAGAATCCCCCTTGCTCAACCTACCCACAAAAATGGCCTCTCTCAGTCTTGGGTGCGACTTCCCCGGCCCACACTGGTGGACCAGTGAACCTCGCCCAAGAGCGGACCCCAATAAAGCCGTGCTTTTACCCCTTCGGCTAGTGGTCAAGGTCCTCACTGCAGATCTGACCTTACAGGAGGGACCCTAACTGGGGCTTGGGGAAGGCATCCCAATGAGACCAGAGGATGAAGACAAATGAGAACTCCTTGAAGATGTGGGAGAGGAGGATTCCTTGACCTTTAAATGGCAGCTGCCAGATGTCACCTGTGGGCCAGGTGTCCCCTGCAGTGGACACAGTGTGGCAGCACTAAATCCTCCGCTTTCCACGGCACCCAGCACACATAGGTCTTCCCTCCACAGCCTCATGAGGCCTCCTTGGCCCATTCCAGTGTCTGTAGCCAGGACCTCGGAGGCCAGCAAGGACTCCCAAGTCCCCCCCAGCAGGAAAGGGGAGAATCTGTACTTGTTCCCTGGGGCAGTCAGTGGCTGGATTTGCTGCCTGAACCACCCCAGAGTTTTTGTGCAAGAAAAGTCCTAAACCAGAAATTCTAAGGAATTGAGTGAGATTGTCACCAAGGATTAACAAGTCTCATCCTGAGACTTGTGGGAGAGGTCTGGGCCATACAGCTGCCCTCTCCCCGCTGGCTCCGGCTTCCTGCTAAGAAAGAACCTCTAAGTCTCTCCACATCATACCCCAGAGCCCCTGCGCTCCCCTCTCCCCAGAGCTGGCCCTTCTCATCCCGGAGCAGGAAACTTCATTTCAGTAACAGTAGGCTTCTTTGTTGCCTGCTAGAGAAACCGGCTCAAGCCAGTCCAAGTAAATAAGGGGCTCCTTGCAGGGATGTGGAGCAGCTTGCAAGGAGTTGCCCGGCAACTGGCTGCCTGGAGGTGACTCCAACAGCCTTGGGCCTCTCTCCTCTTCCCTCCTGGCAGCAAGAACCTAAAAGCAGAGTTTGGTGCCAGGGTCCCTAGCCTTGAGCCTTGGAGCAGCATTCGGTGACAGGGATCAAGGGCACTGGCCCAGACCCTGCTTCTGGAAGATGCCACCCCTATCTGCTTCCACGTCCCATTAAAAGAATCTGGATTCACTACACTGGTCCAGACCTGAATATTTCCAGGATCCAGGGCACACAGCAAATACGCCCAATTATATACGGTGTCTCCCACTTGGCCCTTAAGAGGGTGCACATACAAATTTATATTTTTCCAACTGAAAGATCCAGCTTGGATGTGCAAATGATTAGCGGTATGTGTGCAAATGCTCAAATGTCTCATGAAGGAGTGAATATATCAGATTTTAAAGGCCTATTTTAATTTCACAGCAGGTAACTAATATATAAATCTGGAAATGCTACTCCTTTCCACTTTCACATTTCGTGGGATATTTTTATCTCAATTTGTCACCCATGAGTTGGGTGTCTGTCTCATCACCCCAATACACAGTTTGAGTCACCAGCAGCTTCCAGGACACATCACTTCCCTCGGTGCTCAGCTGCAGAGACTCAGCTCTTTCTGAGTCACTGTGCGCTGAGGAGGCTCCCTGCACAAGGTCAGGAATGAGAGCCTCTGGGAAGGCCCCAACACCCTGCTGTCACCAGCAAGTGCCAGATGTGGAGCCTCCAGTGGCACCCTGGTGTAAAGCAAGGCCTCAGCTGCTCGGCTCTGCAGCCAGCCTGTGCCAGGCACACAGGACGAGAGGATCATGAACGCTCTCTGGGAGAGAGGAATAAGCAGCACCTTTTCCACTTAGAACATGCCGCTCTCTGCACTGCCAAGGGGGAGGGGAACCACATGAGGCCCCACGGACTCCAGAGAACCGGGGAGCCAACAAGTCCACCTCCACCAGGTGCAAAGGGCAGTGGAGACCAGCAATTGGGTTGTGCTGACCTCTATTGAGGTGCACAGGAGTCACCCCTGATGGCTCAAAGAGCCCCAAGAGGGTCTTGGAGTGGAGAGAGTGAGCAGGGCACCGAGGCGGAGGGGAAGTCAGGATGTTGTTATGCAAAAAGCAGGTGCTTAGCGTGCAGGAGGTAACCTCAGACTCCATTTCTCCAGCACTCTGGTCCAGTGATCCACGCAGACATCTATGGCCAAATGTGGAGGGAGCGGGGCTACCCCCCAGCCAGCAAGCAGGCAGCAGCGATGGCCACCAGCTGGTTGTCCTCTGACCCAATTCAGTTCTGACTCTCTACCTGGAGGTAGCATCAGGGCCCACAGGCTCAGTCCCCAAGACGGCCCACCCACTTCAGATGCCAGTCACCAGGCCCGGGTTGTCATCCCTGTGCTTCTGACCAGCAGACTAAATCAGGATTCCCACAATCCCTCCTCAGGCTGGATTAATTTGCTACAGCAGCTCATAGGACTCAGGGAAACACTTTGGTCAAGTTTACTGGCTTATTCTAAAGGATATTGCAAAGGGCACCAATAAACACCAGCTGAAGAGGTGCATAGGGGAAGGTACTAGGGAAGGGCACCAGGTACATGGGCTCTCTGGGTGTCTCCCCTCCATGTGTTGGACTATCTGGAAGCTCCCGAACTATCCTTTTGGGGTTTTGTGGAGGCTTCATTACAGAGATGCGGCTGATTAAATCACTAGCCACTGACAACTCAACCCTCAGCCTCTCTCCCCTCCATGGAAGCCCTGGGAGGGTCCCAAAGTCCCAACTCTAGTTCTTTCTGGGTTTTTCCAGGGACCAGCCTCTCCTGAAGCTACCCAGGGTTGCCAGTTGCCAGTCATCTCATTAGCATGCAAAAGACTCATCATCCTGGCCAGTCCATGGATTTTAGGAGCTGCACACCAGGAATCAGACAGGGGGCCAACTCTATATTTTACACTATCACATTTAGGAATCAGAAAACTGGTGCTGTCCACACCTTGTCAAGCCCCACATCTGTACAAGAGCTCGCTTCAAAGCCAAGGTCTTGTTACATACCATTTCCAGCCCCAACTTCGGCTTATGGGGTCACCCCTTTGTTTACTCTCCAGCGGAAGGGCTTGTGGTCTCATTCCACATTCAGCGAGAACCGAGCTTCCCCAGGGTCCTGCCTCTCTCTATATCCGCTCCCTGTAGGGGCAAAGGGAAATTTCCCCTCTGCCCTCTGAAGGTTTGCTGGAATAAACCAACAAAGACATTAAGTAGAAGAAAAGGCATATACATTTATGTACATGCAGAAGGGGAAAATCACAGTGTTAGTAGTGGTTAGTCATGAGCAGTGACATGCAAATTAGTAACTCGGCAAGAGGGGGGGTTCTTTGAATTGCTTTAACCATAATCAAGTCTGGATAGGACCCCAGCAGGCATCCTAACCCCAAGAATAAACAGGTGGGAACAAAGGGAGCCAATTAAAACTGTCAGAAAGGAAAGACCGTGAGGCTGACTCCTGGCGGGGTCGATCAAGGTCATTGTAAAGTTAAAATTTATGGCCACGGGTTCCTCAATGTATTTCGGAAGGGAAATGTTTTGAAGAGCACAGGCACACTAAGATGACGTTGGCCAGGTCACTGACCCCAGCACCTGCACTAACACAGGACTGACTTGCAGATGAAGTCCCCCTGAATAGCTTGGTCTTCCAGTCAGTTCCAGAGAGGACCACTAGGGTCAAAAGCGGCCCCCCATCCCACTCCCACCCCTGCCTAACATGAAGGAGGAGCCAAATATCTGACTGGCAAACACTGCCGAAGGCGGGCCCCAGTCCTCCTGGCAAACATCAAGCTGGATAAATCTGTAAGCAGCCTGGTTTGCTTTGTGGCTCTCTGCACAGAGATGACCCACTCTCAGAGTGCTGTGTGCTCAAACTGAACTTTACTTTCACTTATGATAAAATTCTCTTGCTTGACTTCTCATGCGTGACTTTAAATTTTCTTTCGTCGGGATGCAAGAACCAAAGTTTGGAGCTTCAGCTCCCCCTTTCCTGGGACAGGGCATGGGGGTGTCACACGAGTGTGTGCATCCAGCAGCTCAGCATCATCCAGCCCGCTTCTACGGGGGAGGGCCATGGCGATGGGGACATTTTTGAGGGGAATCATGAATGTGTAGGGGAGCCCACTGGGACTGGGGAACATACAATTCCGTGACAAGTTCTGTTTGTAAATGATTCTCTCTGGGGGGGTCCTAAATAAAGGACAGTGGTGTGTGACGGAAGTCTGTCCAGGTGTGTCTCTCTTCATGTGATGTGAGTTTAGTTAATGGAAACTTAGGGAAGGGACCAGAATGACTTTTTTTTTTTTGGATCATTCTCACTTCAGGCAGATGAGAAAACTCTGCAGAAAGTCTGTCCCCAGAGGAACAGGGAGGTTTGAAGGACCCGGATTCTGAGGTGGGTCTAAGGCCTCTCAGCATGTCATAGTGCCGGGTTTTGGGGTATCCTTTTCCAAGCCCCAGTATCTACATGGAACATCCCCAATTCCTTTTGAAGAACAACTGATGAGCCTAGAACTTGAGAGAGCCTTTCCTGAGGGGGGTGGGTGTGGAGCTGGGTTACGGTGCACCTGGCCCCATCCTCCGCAGAGGTGCTCATTTCAGATGCAGCCTAACTGGGAAGGGCACAGCACCTCCACCTGTTTGCATTTCAGAGGCTCTGGAGATTTTATGACAGCTGTTTTCCTCTTGGTTTCTTTGAATGACAGCTTTGCTTCTGATTTAAAGCTAAAAGTCCCTAGGAAAAACAGCTGTGGCTAATTTGTACCAGGAATGACCCATCGCTAAGAGTAGGAGACAAAGAACAGGAAGAGACAGAAGCTTTGAGGTGGGAAACTGAATTCACAATTGTGCCAAAGGTGGGGTCTGCAGGGAGTGGGTGGGCCTTGGAGATGACAGAGAGCCCCACTCCAAGAACTTGCAGAGCAGGTTAGGGAAGGTCCTGCTGAGAGTGGAATCCATTATTAGTCAGCTCAGGGGAGAAGATAGCAGTGATAAATACCGTGTAGAACGATGGTTGAAAGTGTAACTGGGTGATCTTGGTGTCTCCTGACGCCCTCCTTCGGGTCCTCCTGCCCATCTCCCTGCTTCTGTCACCTGCTCTTAGGAGTAGTCACCCCTGGTGTCACCTCTTGTACGCAGCTGTTCTTCCTAAAAAGTGCCACATTTCTTTCCAAGCCTCACTTCATCACTTCAGCCCTGTGTGTCAAAGGAGGAGGGAGTCCCAAGAGTCCTGAGGCGTGGTGGCCAGCCTTGCTTCCTGATCCCGGAAGAAACCAGATTCCGTTAGCCCCCGCTGCCACTTCTCCACGCAGTCACAAGGTGTCACTGTTGAAGCTTGGTCTCCCACAGGAAGCTGCTGCTGCCCCCAGAGGCTGGGATGGCCTTGGTGGTCTGGGTTCAGGTGTACAGCTCTTTATAGTCCCCATTTCCCAAAGCATGGCCCCAGGGGCAGGGCGGCTGGGCTTGAGGAGGTGTCTAGAAGCAGTCACATTCCACACTGGCCTCAGTCCATCCCCTTCGAGTTGAGAACGGAATGTCAGCCTGGATCCCCCTATAACCTCCTCTCCAGGTGATTTACCTCCGGGACCTCGTTGCTCTTCCCTGCCCCTGCTTCTTGAATGGTCCTGGCACACCTGGACAGGTAACGCTGACTTGGCATCTTAGAGATCAGGATTGAGATCTGGATGGTTTTGCTTTCATGGTTTTGCCTACAGTGTGACATCCCAGCAGGTACTGGCCACGCCCCACAAACAAAAGTCCTGGGTCAGCCCAAACCCCAAGGAAAAGTCAATGGGACCCTGGGGGGCCACACTTGTATGACCAAGAAGGCCCACAAATGATTCTCCTCCAGAAGTAGAAGGCCCGTCCCCGGGTTTCCTGTTATCTCTTCCCAACCAGGGATTTTTGTTTGGTTTGTTTCGTTTTGCAGTGCAGGGGTCACTTTAGGGCCTCATGCATGCCGGGCAAGTGCTCCCCTGCTGAGCTGCATGCCCAGCCCTAAACCTGGAGTTCTTATCCTGGGGACATGAAGCAGTTGAAGAGAAACACCCGCACTTACCTTCACTGTCACTGTCTGGAACAAGCACGGGCTCCTCTCTGTGGAAAGGCCTCGTGCCACTGAGACGGTTCCTGGACAGTCACCAACAGACACCACAGGTATTTCATATCACACTACAGTTGCTGCAGATATTTCAAAACAACATTTCTGATGATCACGGACTCAGGATTATGGTAGCTATTACACCTGTCACTAGACCTTATCATCCAATGCCTGATGAAGAAGCATGTATTCCTGTCCTGACGAGCTATTTCAGTGCATTTCATCTCCTGTCTATTCCTTTGCATTTTACTTTATGTGTGTAAAACCCTCATCCTGGGAAGGTCCACAGGCTTCAGCAGACTGCAGAAGGAACACATGGCACAAATTGATTAAGACCTCAGAGTTAACTCAGAGAGCAACTGGCCTCTTTGGTTTTGTTGTTGTTTTAAGTAGCTCGCCGCATTTCTTTCTTTCTTTCTTTCTTTTTTTTTTGGTACTGGAGATTGAACTCAGGGGCACTCGACCACTGAGCCACATCCCCAGCCCTATTTTGTGTTTTATGTAGAGACAGGGTCTCACTGAGTTGCTTAGCGCCTCACTGTTGCTGAGGCTGGCTTTGAACTTGCGATTCTCCTGTCTCAGCCTCCCAAAGTGCTGAGATTATAGGCTTGTGCCATCGCGCCCGGCTAGCTCGCCGCATTTCTAACAGCTGCTTTTTGAGCCCTTACCATGAACCAGGTACTGCCTATGTGTATTGCATTTGTAGGTACCTTTCCTCATAGGTAAAGCTGAGGTACTGTGCACAGAATAGTGTCACTTGGCTGTGAACACATGGGGTCAGAGCTGGAGCCAGGGTTGACTTTGTGACTCATCACCTGAGATTTCGCCATCCTCATGCAGGCTGTCTCCAGGGCCCCAAGGAGCCTCACTTAAATGTAGCCCCCACCGCAGGGCCCTGGCCCCCTCAGGCCTGGGAGAGAGAGGTGGTCTTGGGGATGCTAGCATTGACCCCACCAGGAGCAGCATTGGCCTGGACAATGTGCCCTTTGCTGCCCTGATTTCACAGGTACTTAGCAAGTTCCCAGGTTCATGCTGGCCCCTGCCTCTAGGAGGCCTGGACAACATAACCAGAAGCAGGACGTCACAGCCTGCGTGGGGGTAGGGACAGAGCCCTCCCCTGTCAACCACACTCTCAGGGGCTGGCATCCTTCCTCATCTCTCTTCCCCAGGCACTGCCTCTGGCCTGTCCAGCTCAGGTGACCCCAGACCTTAGTATCCAGTTTCTGCACCAGGCACCGCAAGATCCACATCATTTTCTAGGGATCTTCCAGGTCATCCTTCTCATTCCTTCCAGCTCTCTGGCCATCTCTGCTCTCCCTGTCCCTCCCTCTTCCCTAACCTCCCCCTTTCCAGTTCTTCCCATCTCCACCCCCTAGGGCTTCCCCCAAATAATTTCTTTTTTAAGGAAAATGTACATTTCCACTCTTACTGACAACTGATTACTGAATTGTCTCCAAATACCCCAACTGAGAGAGGAGGGGAGCCCTGGGTCCCTGGAATCAGACATCCCTCACTCATCTCACTGGTACCTGGACCTTCTTGACTGGTGCTTCGTATACCCAGCCACCAGGCCACAGAGCATCAGCTGCAGCACTGAGAAAGCCCACAGCCAGCCCACCCCATTGGCTGCACATAGCTTTTCTTCCAGACAGGTCTCCTCCACTAGCCCAGAGGGTCTCTGTAACCGGCCGAGGGAGCTCCTGGAAGCTGAGGGCCTGGAGCTGTGATACAGGAACCTGTCCCTGAACAGGCTCTAGCCCAAGACAATCTCAGAGGTCCTTCAATATTGTCGCCCGCCGGCAGGAGACAATAACCACGCCGTTGCTCTCAGAAAGCAATCTTTATTTTTGTTGAGCGCTCTTCTTGCCTTCCTTGGCTCTCTTTTGTTCTCCCTCGTTCTCTCCTGCTCTCCCCCCAGCCTCCTTCTATCTACTTTTCATACAGCAGGAAGCAATACAGAGCAGAGTTACAACCAATCAGAAGGAATAGCATTATCAAGCACGAGGGGAGTGCATGAGCAGAATACAGGTGTGTATGGTCCAAGCAAGTAAAACAGGAAAATAAACTTTTATGATCTTTTGTTGAACTGGCTTTTAACCTTAAGATAGAATTAGGCTGTGTTAGAGAATTATATTTATTTACCGTATATGAAAACACAATGTTTAAGTATATAGAATTATACCTGTTGGGCTTTAAATTAAGTAATTTTGTTATCAGATTTGATTTGTTTATTTTCATTAAAAAATTAAGATATTAGACAAGCATATTTAACAGTAACATTTTTCCTTGAAGAAATTTTTGACAATAAGATATATATTACACATTATAGACATTAACAAGTTATTAGTCCTTTGACCACGTGGAAAGACTTGTGAGTTGAGTAATTTTAAAGACGTCTTTATTTTTGTTTATCCAATTCAAATGTATTTGGATCCATTTTTTAATTTTAGTTTATGAGCGCTCCATATATTAGATTTGATACATAAACACATGTAAACAATACACAGGACAAAACACGTATA
>PVHX01011593.1:0-63396 GCA_004024805.1 Geosciurus inauris
TTTTTTTTTTTTTTTTTTTTGGTACTGGGGATTGAACTCAGGGGTACTCGACCACTGAGCCACATCCCCAGCCCTATTTTGTGTTTTATGTAGAGACAGGGTCTCACTGAGGTCTCACTGTGCCTCGCCATTGCTGAGGCTGGCTTTGAACTCGCGATCCTCCTGCCTCAGCCTCCCTAAGTGCTGGGATTACAGGCTTGCGCCACCGCGCCCGGCTTGGACATCCTATTTTGAACATTTTTCTATAGTATTAAATAGTCCTTGAAGCCGTATTTCCGAGGGCCTCATAAGTCCCACCTTAGGGCTGGGCCATGACCTTGCCCTGTACCATTTGTGGCTTGTCCAGTGTTCTCATCTGTGAAGTGGGTGCAGGTGTTCTGACACCCAGTGTGAGCACCTCTCTCCACTCACATGACTGCCCCCTAATGAGTCCATGGGCCTTGAGGGTGGAAGGTCACACACGGGGTCAAGCCGGGCAGGAAGGGGACAGGGCTGTGAACTGTGCGAGGACCCTCCTGGGTCCCAGGTCCTGACTCTCTTGCTTGCTGTGGAGGGACGTTGCTGTCAGGTGGTCCCCTCGGCCCTGCAGTGCTGGGACAGTGGACCTGGGACCGGGGGCTCCCCAGGGAGCTGCTGGTTCCCTTAACCAGAAGCCAGGCTGCCTGTGCGTGAGCTGGGTGCGGCGGGCCGCTGGCTGCCCACTGCTGATCACGCAGACAGACAGTTTGAGTGGAGGTTGCCTTGGAAACACTCCCCAAACAAAACAACCTGATTAAATTCCAGTTCCACTTTCTGTGTGCTGCATTCCTGCTCTGCCCTGGGCCAGCGCTGAGCACTGTGCTGGGGCAGAAAGAGCATCCCGGGACCTGGGTTCAGACCCCAGCACCAGGGAGGGGACGGAGGCAGCAGCTGTGACCTGGTGCCTAAGGCCTGTTCCTCACTGGTCCTCGAGTGTCCTGCCTGGGGAGCCCGTGAGCTCCACCCGGCCCATCCCCTGTTGCAGGTGGGAAACAGAGGGAGGCTCAGTAAGGAGGGCACTTGTCCAAGGTCCCACAGGGCTGGGTCATGTCCCCAGGTGCTGGGGCACACGTCTCCCGGAGTGTGTGCTGTGGGGGTGCAGCAGGCTCCTCTCTGGAGGTTGGGAAAGGAACCCCTGAAAGTGCAGGGGGGTGGCTGGCTCCGCATCCCTGCAGGACTTTCCCGCTCTGGGTCCTGGCTAGGGGTAGTGGGAAGTGACACCCGATGACGGCCTTGTGCGTGGGCGCGGGGTGGCGGGCAGGTGGGAGCAGAGGGCGAACACCCTGCTCAAACCAGATGGGGCACAGGTGTCCAGTGTCCTTAAAGACCTCATCTGCTGGCCCCGGGGACACCACTCTACCGAGGCAGAGGCCCCAGGGCAGCGCTCCTGGCCTGCCGCAAGGTCGGGGCTGAAGGACATGTATGCAGTCGGCACTCAGTCATTGATTATGGAGACCTATCCTGGGCCAGATGGGTGTAGGGTTTGCTGAACAGGCAGATGGCTCAAAGGGTGCCATTACCAAAGCCAGGAGGGCAGGAGGCCTGTCCTGCTCACGTCCAGGCTGCGGGTTTGGTGCTCTTCTGCAGGGTCTCCACTGACCTCGCCTCCCAGGCTCTCAGCTGCCGCCAATGCTCCAGCAGACAGACTGAACACTGGCAGTCCCTGCACTAGGCCCTTTCCCACCTCTGAGCCTTCGCACACGCTGTTCCTCATCCCCACATGCTCTTCCACCCCCCTTCCCTTCTCTGCCAAGACAACCGCTCCTCCTCATTTAGATCGCAGACTGAGATGTCCCTTCCCTCGGGGGGTCCACTGTTCCCCATTCTTACCTGGGCTGAGCGAGGTGTCCCCCAAAAGCTCACGCGTGAGACAGTGCAAGTCTTGGAGGAATGATTGGGCCGTGAGAGCCTTAACCCATCAGTGAATTAGTCCCTGGTGGGATTACTGGGTGTGGCTGGGGGAGGTGGGCACTGGGGGCGTGGTCGGGGCATGTTTGTATCTGGTGAGTGGAGTCTCTGCTTCCCTCCGCGGCACTCCTCTGCCTCGAGCCCGGCCTTCTGTGGACTGAGCCCCTAAATAAACCTTTCTCGCCTACAGTTGTGCTGGCCGGGTTCATTTAGTCACAGCAGTGACAAGGCTGACTGGAACAGCCGTCCGTGCTGCCCTGGGCCTCTGCATGGCCCATCAGGGCACAAGCTCACCCTGGTGCTGGCTGCCATCCGCCCGCCCGTCTTCCTCTAGACTCGCCCACAGCTGTGCACCCAGCGCCGCATCCAGCCGGTGGTCAGTATGTGCATGCTGAGCGAGGAGTCCGGCTCCAAGCACCTGCTCCAGCCCCACACACAGTGTGAACAGGAGTCCCCGTCTGTATAGCTGAGGTCCCTGTGAGGGACACGGGTACCCACAGAACTGAAGCGAGACCCTTGGCAGTTTCCCTGGAAGGGAAAGGCCACTATCACCCTGGACCCAATGGGGAGGCCATTCTGAGGGGCCAGTGTGGCTGGGAGGGAGCAGCCTGGGAGGGCCTGGAGGTGCCAGGCAGGAGAGTGCTCTGGTGGGCGCAGGCCCTGGCCGGGAGGAGAGGTCTGGATTGCCCCCGCTCTTCCAGGCACCTCTGGGGGGTCCAGGCTGGCCGTGCACGTGCTTGGTCCTGCCCTGGGTCAGGTGAAGGCTCCCTGGACCTGCTCTGGTGCAGACGGTCTGGTTCCAGGGCCGCCAGCGAGGGCCGCCATCCCTCCCAAGTATCAAGTCGCATTCCTCGTCCTGGGCTATTTTGCCATTTCCTTTCATTCCTAAACCAAAGGGGCAATTTTGGAAACTGTAAGCAAACTAAGTCCTGGCTGGCATTTGAGAGGAGAAAAAAAGAGCCCTAAGTGAGGGACTCGGGCATGGAAGCCACCCAGCCCTGGAGCCCACGAGCTAACTTTAGAAACTTCACCTCTAAGTGAGGTGAAATTGCAGGTTCCTCTGCCTGGTGGGCGGCGGAGACGCGGCAGCGTGGTCAGCACTGAGCCGTCCAGATTTAGTGGAAGTGGGTGCTGCTTCCTGCAGCCATACCTTGGGGCAGAGGCCGGGATGGTCCCCAGGGCCTGGGGAGCAGCTGCCCAGTGAGAAGCCCCTCCAGCTGGCCACCTTGTCCAGAGACATCGACCTAAGTGTGGGCTGCCCGGTGCCAGGCCAGAGGCAGCAGAGGACAGAGGGTGGAAGAAGCCGTCCCGTCTCCACCAAAGGTTTAGGACCTGCGTGGCCACCAGGCCTCTGTCCCTCGTGCCCTGCAGACTGCCGGCTGCCCTGAGCCACCCGTGTCCCTCCCTTGGACTCCGGGCTCCCCAGGACTCCCTGGACCTGCCCACAGCCCAGCAGCCAGCAGGCTAAAGCAGCCACGGCAGGTGAGGTCAGCGAGGGGGGAGGGCGTCTCGGGCACCGCGGGCGCAGCTGTCCTGCCAGTGGCCCTTGCCCTGCTGGGTCGAGATTAGACGTCGAGCTCCCCCAGCACAGGTGACCCCGTTCGTGGAGCTTCTCAGGAGCTGCCACCGGAGGCTCCCGAGATTCCCAGCCTGGGCCGGCCACCCCATCCCCAGTCCTGTTTCTCTCCCAAGAAACCCAGCTGGGCAGGACTGCGGCTGGCCAGCAGGGGGTGCTGCCGGCCTCCCGGAGCCCGTAGGCTGTCAAGGCCGCGACCGGCCACCGAATGCCCCAGACCTGGGCACCCAGACCTTGGCGCCTGCAGGTACCAAGCCCAGCCACCCGTGCAGGGCCACCCTCCTAGCCCGGCGGGTCCCCTTCACACACCGGCTTCTGTTCTGGGGGCCCTCCAGGCCCCTCAGCCTGGGTCTGGCTGGGGGTGGGCTTGGCGCTTGGTGGGAAGGAGCCAGCCTGGCCTTGAGGGACCAGCCGTTTCCTAGCTGGGTGACATCACAGCTGCCTGAGTGGCGCTGGGAGGGCTGAAGGCGACCGGGTGAAGCCCTGGGGCAGGCTGCCCACAGGGCGCGGGCTCGGGGGTCAGCAGCAGGGCGGACGCCATGGCCGCTCTGTGGGCACGCGGCCACCCCAACCCGGTGCACCCCAGCTGCAGCTGCAGTCGCTGTGACGCAGACCTGCGTGGCCTGCAGAGCAGAATCACGCGCTCTCTGTCCTTGGCGGGAACCCTGTGCACCCTGCTGGGGTCTGGCACCCGGGATAAGCACCAGCACTGCTCCTGGGGCTGCCAGGCTGTCACCCAGGGAAGTGACCTCAGGCTTTCAGTCCTCGTTCTCTGGTTCCATAAAGTCATCCTGGGACTTCCATTTGGCCACGAGTGCCGCCCCGGGCAGGGGGTGAGGGGACTCAGGACCTGCCTTTTCAAGCTGGAGCTGGTGCCCGTCTAGCGGGAGGGACAGTGAGTCACATGGACAGGAACAGGGGACCTGGGGGCTGTGGGAACTGGAGGGGGCCTTGACCTCGTGGAGAGCAGAGGGGTCAGGAGGGTGTCCTGAGGGCTGGGAGATGGAGAGGTGGCCAGGGAGCCAGCAGGAAGCTCGGAGCCAAGAGCCTGCTGTGTGAGGGGCAGGTCGGAGGCCGGGTCCGAGCCTCCCTCGGGTGCTGCGGTGCAGCCCAGATCCTCACGCCTCGTGTTGGTCCACGGGGAGCCTCAGCTCTGCTCGCCGTTCCCTTCTAACGCTGAGCGGGACAGGACCCGTCGTGGAGGGGTCTGTTAGTGGGGTCGATGTGGAGCCTGAGGGTGGCCCTGAGGGTGGCAGCCCGTCCCACTGCCTTGCCCAGCCTGGGGCCTCGAGCCGTTTGAGAAGGTCTCCGGGCACCCTGGGCAGGTGCGGAGGGGCGGGGGCAGGTGGCCAGTAGGTTTAATGACCAGCCGGACCCCAGTCCTGAGCGCAGCGTTTGCTGCTTTGCACGGCATCAATGTTCCTGCCGTGGCTGATTTGAAGCTACCAACACGATGTCAACCAGCTCACAAAATTCCTGGAAGTTTGGCAGCCGACTCTGAGCTGGTACAAGCCCGGGGCACAGATGGGGCTGGGGTCCTCCTGGGGCCAGAGCAAGGCCCCAGAGTGTGGGACCCCTGGCGCCAGGTGAGACCCTCAGCCTTGCCTGTGTTCGGAACCTGCTCTGCCGCTTCCTGCTGGGCTCCCTGGCTGATCGAGTCACCTCTCTGAGCCTTGGTTTCCTCTTCCGTTGAAGGAGGTCAGTGATGGCTCCTGTTCCCTGGGGGCTGGGGGGGTCAAGTTAATAAGATAATTTGCATAAAGCATTTAGCACAGGGCTGGCTTAACTAGGAGCTCCATCCAAGACGCCCCCAGCGCCCGCCTGCTCCGCTGCCGTCTGTTCACAGGCAGCCCTGGCTCGGGGCTGGCCGCCTGGCGGTTGCTCGCACACACGGGCCCCTTCCACTGCAGGCTGGGTCACTGCCTGGCTCAGCTCAGGAAGGGGCCAGACACACCTGCTGCTCTGGAGCAGCCTTGTGCTCTGCGGGCTCTGGAGCCTGGCACCCGGGCTTCTCCACAGCCGGCTCCGAGTTCCCGCGGTACAGCTGTGGTCACGGCGCCCGTGGCCGCGAGGGGCTCAGCTGGGGCTGCAGCCGCGTCTGGCTTCTTTGTTTTCAAGGACTCCTACCTGCCGTGCAGGGGGCTGTGGCCTGGGGGTGCAGATGTGCCATGGGGTGCAGAGGGGGGCCCTGAGGCCCGGGCAGGGCTGCCCCAGCCCAAAACACAAGGCCGAACGCTGGTCACTGCGCTGTTCTTCCAGGCAAGGCCCCGCTAGCGCAAATCGCAGAGGCAGGACTCAGCCAGGGTGGAAGGGGGCTGAGACGCAGGGCCCTGGCCACACAGGAAGGAGGGCATGGTGGACTGGGGGCCATGGGGTTCCTGAAATCCTTGCACTGACACCACCCTGGCTGAGGATCAAAGTATGAAACAGTAGCAGCCGAGATTTAGGTTAGATAGGAAGGAGAACTTTCCAACTGCCCATGCTAGAATATACCAGCTAGAAGGACTCTGTTCCCAAGGGATGTGGTGGTGTTTCCCAGCCTAGAGGTGGTTTGGAAAAAAGAGAGGACGGCCAGAGTTCTGGGCTGGCTCGTTGCACCCTAGGCCAGAGACTGGGCATGGAGTGGGCACGGGGTCCAGGCCCGTGCAGCCTTTGGTCCCCGTGGTCTATGGATTGGGTTTGTCACCACCTGTTCAAAGTCTCTCATGGTTGGCTCCACAGTTTAGCTATTGTGAATTGAGCTGCTATAAACATTGAAGTGGCTGCATCACTGTAATGTGCTGTTTTTAAGTCCTTTGGGTGTAGACCCAGGAGTGGGATGGCTGGGTCAAATGGTGGTTCCAGTCCAGGTTTTCTAAGGAATCTCCACACTGCTTTCCAGATTGGTTGCACCAATTTGCAGTCCCACCAGCAATGGATGAGCTGCCTTTCCCCACACCCTTGCCAATACTTGCTGCTGTTTGTATTCTTGATAACTGCCGTTCTGACTGGTGTGAGATGAAATCTTAGAGTAGTTTTGATTTGCAAGAACCAATCTACATGCCCTTCGATAGATAAATGGAGAAAGAAACTGTGGTCTATATACACAATGGAATATTACTCAGCACTAAAAGGGAATAAAATCATGGCATTTGCAGAGAAATGGAGGGAGTTGGAGAACGTCAAGCTAAGGGAAGTCAGCCAATCTCAGAAAACCAAAGGCCAAACGTCCTCTCTGATAAGTGGATGCTGATACATAACGGGGGCGAGGGGCGTGGGAAGAATGGAGGAACTTTGGTCAGAGAGGAGGGAAAGGAGAGGAGGGGACATGGGGGCAGGAAAGGTGGTGGAATGCGATGGACATCATTGCCCTAGGCACATTCTGACTGCACATGCGGTGCGACTCGGCATCGTGTTCAGCCAGAGAAATGAAGAGCTCTGCTGTTTACGCACAACGCCTCTAAACGCGTCTGCCGTCGTGTGTGCCTAATTAGAACAAATAAGAAAAATTTTAAAATTTTTTAAAAAAGTCTCCCATGGCCCCCAGCTGCCCTTGCTCAGTTACAAGGCAAGTCCCCCTGGGGCTCCCAAGGCCCCGGGGCCTGTGCTCTGTGTCCCGGCCTCACCCAAGGCTCGGCCCTGCCCCTGGACTACTGGGCGACAGCTCGCAACTCCGGGCCTTTGCACACGCTGTCCCGGCTGCCCTCCCCTGCTTGGCCTGTCCTTCCCTGCCTCCTCCGTAATGGGCCTCGGAGGCGAGGGGGACGGGGCTCAGGGCCTGCACCCCAGCTCAGGGGCGGCGTGGCTGGGCAGTAGAGACCTGGGTGCGAGCACGGAGCCTGGGCTGCCGTTGCTCCTGTGGGTCGAGGCGGCGCCAGCCCAGCTCCTTGGGCTGCTGTGCCGCCAGCGGTGGGGCGCTCGGTGTCCTGCCAGGCTGACTGCCCTGTCCTCTCCTTGCAGGTGACGGCCATGTCGGTGAGGGTGCGGTTCCTGAGCCCAGGGGACGCGGGGGCCGTGGGGGCCGTGGGCCGCAGCGCCTCCTTCGCGGGCTTCAGCAGCGCCCAGAGCCGCAGGATCGCGTAAGTGCCACCAGCGCCCCAGGCGGCGTCTTCCCAGGGGCCAGGCCTCCTCCTCCCATGGCCAGTGGCCCAGCAGGTCGTCCTCATGGCCGACTGCAGCCCAGGGCAGAGAGAGAGAAGGGGGGTGTGCGTGTGATGAGAAACCCGTAATTTCCTTGAGACCCAAACAGCTATCATTTTAAATGCTCCGGAAGGTGATCTGAGTCTATCAGGCCAACCTGGCACATCGTGAAATAATCTCAGAGAGGCGAGTCCACTAGCCCAAGGTCACACAGCATAACTCCTTCAGGGTGGGGTTAGGAAGGAACGTTCTTCCTGTTTGGTAGCCTGGGCGATGGGGCCACCTATTCTGGCTCTGTGACCTGGGGCAAGTGACTTCATCTCTCTGAGCCTTGGTTTCCTCAATTGAAAAATGGGAGTCATGAGCGTCCCTCCCTTAAAAGGTTGTCACAACAGTACAATGAGGTGACTCGTGGCAAGCCACTGGCACATATGACACACAGTAGGTGCTTGTGGGGAGCTCGCAGGGCCAGGCCTGGGGTCAGCGGTGGGGAGTGAGGGGGCGGGAGGCGATGGCTGGGCTGCAGTCCAGCGCCTTCCAAGGCTGACAGTGGAGGCCAGGCCCCAGCCCGCCTTCCTGCTGACCACACTGGCCTTTCCCCCAGCCTTAGCATGCCCGGTGCCCTCCACCTGCAGTGCCCTCCAGGGGCCACTTCCGTTGAACTCCCCCCTGGCCCTGGCGGCACGCTGCGTCCTGGGGAGGACCCTGAGCCCGGCCAGGCCCTGTCCTGCGCTCTAGCTCTGCCTGGCTCTCAGCGGCCGTGGTGCCCGCACTCCCCAGCCCCCTTGCCTCCCTGTGCTCCGCTGCGAGGTGCCAGGGTTGGGAGGAGGCTGGGCAGGGACCCGTGCTGGGGGCGCTGGGCTGCGCCAGGCTACGTTCTTCCAAAGCCTGAGCAGGAGCCACGGGGTGAGTTGAGAAGTGGGCTGTGGACAGGCAGCAGGCGTGCGGGCAGAGGACCCAGGGCGGGAGGAGGGCAGGAGGCGGCCCCGCAGGAGCTGAGACCTGCTGTCGTGGGGGCTGAAGCCGAGGTTCCGAGAGGGAGCAGGGATCACAGCCCGACTTCCAGGCCTCGGGGAGGAGGGGGCTCGGGCGCCGCTGTGGGGAGGGCACACAGTAGGTGCTCCATAAATGCCTCTGGGAGGGGTGCGAACAGACCAGTGGGGACGGATGCTCTGTCTGGACTTAGCCATTTCCCAGCTGCCCCTTCCTGGGTCTCACTGGGTCCCCCCCCACGGGAGCTGGACTCGGGTGGATCACTTGGCCAGTACAGTGTCCAACCTGGTGGCCCTCTCCAAGACCTGTGCCTGGGAGTGGGGCTGTCCCCTGAGGCATGGAGGGGCCCTGGGGTCTGGGAGAGGCAGGGTCTGCCGGCCGGCGGCCAGCCTGGCCTCCGCAGCAGCTGGAGCCCACAGAGGGCCCTGTGCTCCCATTTAGCACCCGGCCGGCCCCACGTGGAGGTGTTGCCACCAAAGGGCTCTGGGCTCCCACTGCGCCCGTCCCCGGCCTGCGGCTGCTCCTGTAGAGGACACCTGTCAGGAGCAATGTCCTCAGGCCCCGGTCCCGAGCTCTGCCCAGAAAGTGCCCCAGGGTGGCCCCCAGCACTCGGGGTGGGGAGAGGACAGAGGTGATCTGGCCTCATGGGCTCTCAGCCAGGGCCCTGCAGAGTCCCTGTCCTGGTCTAGGTGACCTGGGGACTGGTGACCTCTAGGCCCCTGGTGGCACTCCCTAGGCTCTCCTGCTAAGGGTCCTGAGGATGCCGGGCCCAGGCCACTTCGGGGGCCCCTCAGTGGCCGCTGTCTGGCCTCAGCCCTGCCATGCCCTTCTCAGGACAAGGAGCTGTCCGTGACGGCGGGGAAGGAGCGCGTCTAATCTAAGCTTCCTGCCTGCCCGTCTCCCAGGGGTCTGGATCCCTGGCTCTGGGGCTGGCGGCCTGGGTTGAGTTTCAGTGCTCACCTTCTGGCTTATTTCCCAGGTAACCTGACCAGGCCGCAACACAGCCATCCTGCAGGGCCCTCCATGCAGGAGCCGGTCAGGCACATGAGCCTAGGCAGGGCTCCACTCACAGTGGGCTGATGTCTCTTTGGTCCTACACCCCTGCACACACACTCTGGCACCTTGAAAGCCCTTTGATGACACTCAGGAATTTTTAATCCACAATCAGAGAATTCACCTGGGAAGAAACATGGTGGCAGAGTTTTATACTAAGGTGTGAATGGTTGCCACAATAAGGCCATTTCCATTTTCCAGCCGGGGCAGGGGTGCCGTGAGGGACAGACAGAGGGATGAGGAGATCTGGGGCCTGATTTCCCCCTGATTGGCAGGCACAGCTGTGCTTAACCTCCTTCCTGCCCTTCTGCAGCCGGTGGTCCCTCCCCAGGCTGTCGGGCAGGCACCCTCCACCCCAAGCCAAAGCCCCTGTGACGCCCTCTCTAACCTTGGGAAGGGCTCCGTGGGGTGGCTGGAGGCGGCAGCCCTTGATCTCCAGGGAGAGAAGCTGGAGGGTGGCCAGGGTGGCAGGGGCTCACCTCAGCCGTGCCAGGGGGGCCGTGCACAGACTCGGGCGAGGAGGCAGCTCCGCCGTCAGGACATGCTCTGCACGTGGGGAGCACCGAGCACTCGGCCGCGGCTCGGCAAGGGCCGTGCGCGTGCCATCCTCAGCCCTGACTGTCCCGTGTCCCCGACACCCACACGACGGTCAGCTCGCGTGGTGGGGGTGGGTCTGCGCTGGCCCGCCGGCCGGGGCAGGTGCGGCTCTGGTCCAGCCCTCCGGCTGCAGAGCTGGCGTGCAGCACAGCAGGAGGCTGTGCTGGGCCCACGTGTGCCTGGGACGCGGGTGGCACGTCGGGAGGCTGGCCTGGCAGGCGGGGTGCTAATCACTGAGCCTCCAGAGCTGGGGAAGCGCCGCCCCCGAGGCTGCTCCCTGCCCGGCCGGCCTGACACCTGGGCCGGGCGTGCGGCCTGATTTCGCCATCCTGGGGCCACACGTGCTGGTGCCCCGGGTGGAGGCCTCGCGGGCTGCCCCGCCTGCCCCGCGGAGCCGGGAAGGAGTCAGTTCAGCTGCCACTCCAGCAGGCGGAGTGAGGCCGCCAGGGGGACGCGAGGGGGCTGCAGACCCTTGGGAGCTGAGGGGGAGCTCAGCTGCCCCGCCGGCCGGCCTGCCCGGCTGCCAGGACCCCTGCCTGCCAAAACCAGCAGCCCCGCCGTCCGCGCCCTGGAAATGGCCGCCTTGTGGAGGACCTGTTCCAGGAGGTGTGTGCTGTGGCCTCGGGGAGGGCAGGGGAGGGGCACAGCCCTAATGGGGTCCCAGGCTTGGTGGTGCTTTACTCAAGGTTACCCCAGGGGGAGGCTTCCTGTCCACCTGACTTAAGCCCGTCACCCCCACCCTGCACTAGGTGCCGTCTGAGGAGAGGCTTAGACTGGTTTAGCTTCGGCACATGTGTGGCCCTTGCTCTTTGATGAGCATTACCCCAAGCCCCTTGCGGTCATTAACCCATGCGACCCTCAGAGCAACGCTTGCCCCATCCCCATGTTATAGATGAGAAGGCACAGAGAGGTTCCCTAGCTTCCCCAAGGTCACACAGCTGGTTAGTGGGAGAGTGGGATACAGACCCCAGTGTCGGTCGGGAGCCTGCCCCTGTTAGCACTTCCCAGGGTCTCTTCCAGTTGGCCCATCAGCTTGCGGGAGGGAGTTTGTCTGGTTTGGTCACTGCTCTGTCCCTAGCACAGTGACTGGTCTATAGTAGGTGCTTAGTAAACATCCGTTGAATGAATGAATACCTCATGGCAATTCCGGGGAGCAGGACCCTTATGTCCCCAGTACAGATGAGGAAGTGGAGGGTCTGGCCGGTGAAGCGTCCAGCCACCTGCTGGGTCAGAACACTGGTGGCCGCCCGGGAGCCTGTGTCTCCCGCCAGTACACAGGCTGGGCTCCCAGCATGGGGAGGCCCCGAGGGTCCAGAGCACGCGGGCTGCGGGCTGACTGCAGCGGGGGCTGGGAACCAGGGTCGGCTGGGTGCTGGTCAGCAGGTGACTGTGAGTGGAATGTCTAGCATCTGGCCCAGCTGGAAATACAGCCTGGCCTCCTGCTGAGATTCTTGGGGACCAGGGTGGGGCGGTGGCCTGGTGGCTCTGCCTTGTTCTCCAGACAGTAGCCTCCACCTCCCCGTGGACTGTGAGCCCTCAGGAGGGGTCCAGGCCACACGGGGCCTGTCGGGGAGCACGCTCAGCTCTGGGGGGCCTGTCTGAAGGAGGGAGCCCCCATCTTGATTCTCCCAAGCCTAGTGGCCTCTGAGGGCCCAGGAAGACCGGCCGCTGGGTCTCGAGTGGGAGGGAGGATGTCTCTGGAAGGACGTAGAGAAGGCCTCTGCCCTAGGACACCCCCCGGGGCTGGGGACGCTGTGGAAAGGCAGACTCTCAGGCCCACCCAGGCCAGCAAGTCCCACGCCTGGGTGGGCCCAGGGCCGGGGGCAGAGCCACTGGTGCTCTGGACGCCCGTGCCTGGCCTTGCTCTGGAGGGGTCCTGGGTTCCAGGCGGAACACTTCCATAGGGTCAGGTTTGGGTCCCGCCCCTGCCACCCCCAGCTGCGGGATCTTGGGGAGGGGACCCTCTGCTCCCAGTCCCCACGGCAGGCTGAGTTCCATTCAGCTGGACTCTGTGTTTACTGAGGACCTACTATTTCCCAGGCTGTGGGGGAGGAGAAGGAAGCAGCCCGGCTGTGACTGTCACAGCTGATGTTTACAAAGCACCTATGAAGTGCCCAGTGTGCCAGACCTCGAGTTGGCACCCAGCACCCGCACCGCCCTCTGATGTGGGCCCCACTCCCCGCCTGCTGTGCAGACAAGGTCACTGAGGCTCGGGCAGTGCCAGCGCAGAGGTGACCTTGCAGATGCTGAATAAGGCCGCTGTCCCGTTTCCACCTGGCCCTCCAGGGCAGGCCATCAAGGGAGGCAGGAATGGCTCCCGCCCCTCCAGCCATTCAGGCTCAGCTTTTTCTCTCTCGCTGCTCAGCCGCCTCTATGAGGGCCTGTGGCTACAGGTGACCTCCTTGCACCCAGGTCCCCGCCCGGGGGTGAGGGGAGTAGAAAAGAAGGCCTGGCAGTGCCCCTTTAAGAACCGACCCAGAGCGGGGCAGGGGGGCACACGCCTGCAATCCCAGGGCCTCGGGGGAGGCTGAGGCAGGAGGATCGTGAGTTCAAAGCCAGCCTCAGCAACTTAGCAAGGCCCTGTCTCAAAAAAGAAAAGAAGAAAGGGCTGGGGGTGTGGCTCAGTGGTCAAGCACCACCCACCCTTGGGCTCACGCCCCCTACCCAGAGGTCACTGCTGCGTCCCTTGGGAGCCTGCAGTGGCAGCCAAGCCTGGGGCGAGGCATCTGGGAAGCTCCTTCAGAGGGCGGAGAGTGGACCCCACACACCTGGTGGTGAGCGGAGGCCACAGCCGCCAACCGGGCCCTGCAGCTGCCGCACGAGCCGTGGGATCCTGAGCGGGGCTTAGGCGTCACCACAACTGTGCGCTGCGGGTGAGGCCTCACTGCGAGGTCAGTCCTGAGATGCTGCTGCCCCTCTGCAGGGCTGACACATTTGGCCATCACTGCTGGGAGACATTAGCTCTAAGCATTACCCAGTCCAGCCTCCAACTCCAAATACCTGAAGCAAAGGAGAGCAACAGGCAGACTAGCTCCAGGCATAGCTGGGTCCACGAACTCACGGTCAGGGATTTGATCTGACTCCATCTGCTTCTCTCTGTGTTGGCTTTGTTGTCCCTGCATGGTGACAAGAAGAGCACCTGGAATCTCTAGGTTGGCAGTGCCAGCAGAAAGAACCCTTTTCCGTCCCGTGAACTCTGAGCCAGACTCCTGGCTGGTTTTTAGTCTAACTTGTGATCCGTGCCTCTCCCTGAGTAAGGAGAGTGAAGCTGGGGGGTTAAACCGTGCCTGCGGAGTGGGTTTGCCCGTGTCCACGTGTGCGTGAGCAACTGTGGGTGCGGTGATTTGTCAGCCACCTTTCCCCCAAACCGCACTATAAACAGCAGATCTGGGAAGCTGCTTCAGAGGAAAATCCAGGTGCTACGAGCAGAGGGAGGGGGATGGACACTGGGCAGCTGCCCACCTCTTGCATAAACCACAGGACTATGATTTGGCCTCCCATGCGGCTTTGCCTGCACAGACAGCACAAAGCACAGAGCTTTGGCATTTGGGCTGCTTGGTTATGTTTCTATCTGTAAGTTCATTTCTGATACCAGCTTTTTATTATTGTTCTCTTAATCCTCAAATCCAGGCCCCTCATCTTACAGATGAGGAAACTGAGGTCCAGGGAGTCTCAGCTTTCCCAAGACCACACAGCTTGGAGGTGGTAGGGTGGGACCCCCTGGGCCTGACTCCCTGGGCTCTGGTCACTATTCCCAAAGGTCCCACCCCTGGCTGAGGGCTTTGTCCAGAGCTCTGCCCTGACTTCGCTTGGCCTCTGTCCCCTCACAGGAAGTCCATCAACAGGAACTCCATGAGGTCACGGACCCCTGCAAAACCCTCCAGGACATACGGCACGCTGCGCAAGGGGTCGGTCTGCCTGGACCCCCAGCCCCGGCAGGTGAAGAAGATCTTCGAAGCCCTGAAGAGTGGTCTCAGGTGAGCGGGCTGCAGGCTGCCCTCGCTGCCTCGGGGAGCTGCTGGGGTGTCTGTGAGGGGCCCAGGGCTCCTGGCTGTTCCCGCCCTGGGCACAGCTATGTGCTCAGCCCTGCCCTTAGGCTCTGGGGACGCCGTGGGGAATAGGGCAGGAAGATCCCGGTCCCAGGGTGCTCACAACACAGAGGAGAGAGAGCAGCGAGCGAGCAGCCTGTGGCAGCAGAGTGAGGAGGAGGCGGTGGGGCCACGCGGGGGCCGGGCCTGGGAGGCTCGAAGGGGCCGCTGGTCCCAGCTGTGAGTGTTCCAGCACCAGCAAGCTCGTCTCTGGGACAAGCAGCCTAGGCCAAGGGCACAGCACAAGCAAAGGCCCTGGGGCAGGAGCCCGTGCCCTGAGCTTGCACATGCCGGGCAGCTGGACTCTGAGTGAGGGAGGGACATGATCAGAGGCCTCAGCAGGGAGGCAGCCGCAAGCTAGTTACTGAGGGCTTCGGAGGCACCAGGCCCACAGGTGGGAGTGAGAGCCAGCTGGTTTTATTCTGAACACAGTGAGACATCAACAACCTCCGGAGGGCGCCTGTCCCCAGCTGGGCCTAGCAGTCCCAGCATGCACCAGGGCCAGAGGCCAGGGCCTGGGTGGGGAGAGGCACAGGCCACTGTAGGGCAGGGAGGGACCCCTCTTGTCACCGCAGCTGGCAGTCCTGGGGAAGAGAGTTGCTGGAGTGGCCCCCCAGCTGCAGTGCCACCCGGACCCCACGTCCTGGAGCAGAGAGGAGCGCGCCCCACGCCCCCCAGTCACAGTGGCAGCCCCGCGCCCACAGGGAGGCGGAGTCGATTACAGATTTAAACCTCCTTCAAATGAAGTGGCTCCCAAATACGCGGCCTTCCTCAAAACTGCACGCGCCCTCGGAGCCGGGGTGCGCGGCTCAGGACAGGTGTCGCTTTGCACTGCCCCTGGGGCCAGGGACTCTGGGGGAAGTCAGGTGACCTCGCTCTGGGGTTTAGAGGGCGAGAGGACACAGACCTTGGGCCAGCAGAAGGAGGGGCAGCCCTTCCCCTCCAGGCCAGGCCTGCAGGTTCCTCCCCACTAATGGGGGTGGGAGACGCCATGTACGTGGAGATGGGGGTCTGCCCCGAGGGGCTCATCTCTGAGGGCAGCTTCTGGTGTCCCCTAAGGACCACCAGCTTGAGACTTGTCTAGGGCCAGTGGTGCCCCTTCCTTCCTGGGGAGCCCGTCCCTAAGCGAGCTGTAGCCTTCCGAAAGAAGTTGTTCTTTCCATGTTTGAGGTGGTATGAGTGAGGAGGCCCAGAGAGGGCAAGTGACCTTCCTAGGGCAACCCAGCAAACCTATGACGGAGCAGGTTGGTCGCCTTCCCAGTGCCCACGTGCAGACCCCAGGTCTCCTGCCACAACTCCCTGTGCTTTCCAGAGTGTGCAAAGGCCCCTGCAGTGTCCCCGCCCTGGGCATCCAATTGGCAACGCTTGTCAGTAAAGCAGCGAGAGGGGCCCCAGCTGGGAGGGGTGCGCACAGGGCTGGAGAGTGTGGCCCGGGAGGCCACTGCTCGGCTGCAGACCTCAGTCCAGCCTCCTCCCTGCGTGGCTCTGGCCAGGCCATCAGCTGCCTGCAAGGACAGTTTGTCTGCAAAGTGGGACCTGTGTGGTCACAGCCTGTCTCTTTGTGGGGCAGCTGGGAAAGAACCGAGAACCTCCTGAGGCCTGTCCTGCCCACCCTGGTGACCCCCAGCACCAGGGGGCCTCTGAGGAGAGCACAGCCCTCAGGACTGCCCTCCCTTCTGGGTCCCCTCTGCTCAAACGCCCTCGTCCTGTCCGCAGACAGCACCTGTGCGCCCAGCAGGCAGAGCTGGACTACCTGTGCGGACGCCAGGCCGACACCCGCAGGAACTCCAGGCTGGTGAGACCCCAACCCGGCCCGGCCGGCCCCCCAGTGTGGGTCTGGAAATTGAGGCTCATGGGAGGGACGTTGGTTTTGAGGTGAAGTGACCTCACCTTGACCCCGATGGACGTGACTGTGCAGTGCAGGTGTCCTGGGCCCCCGTGCCCTGCTCTTGGCTCTGAGGGAACCCTGGGCAGGCGAGGGCCTGGGGGGCAGCTGTCCTAGGTGGTCCCACTTCGCAGACCTTGGCCATTGGGCCTGGAGGCCTGTGACGGGGGCAGCGGGCGCCTCTCTGGAGTGTCCCAGTGATGCTGCCCTCCAGTGCGCCTGCGGGTCTCAATGTCCGGGCTCGCCAGGGTTTCTGCTGTCACTAGCAGTGGCTGCGGCAGGGCCTGGGCCTGTCCAGCCCAAGGCTCAGCCGCTCCCCCACCAGAGTCAGATCAGCAAAGAGAAAAGGAAACAAAACACAGAGCCAATCGAGAAACCCAGGTAAACCTGATTTTCAGACCAACAGTGAGCACTTTTCAGTATAAATCTGTGTGACTTTTGGGACACAGTGACACTGAAGGCTGTTCATTGTTGGAGGTGTCGGTGCCCACAGGGGACCTGTGCTCCATCCGAGGCCCTGCTGGGTCCCGCGGCTCGGAGGACGCCTTCTGATCCAGGCACGCCTGGGCCGCCTCCCCTCACCCTGCGCGCCTTCCGGCCACACTCTGGAAACACCAGGAGCAGGCCTCGCCACCCGGGCCTCGCCACTCCTGAGACTCCTCTGGGCTCCTCATGCAGGCCACCAGCATGTGCGGGAGAATGGACTGTTATATCAGAGTCCCACAGAGGAGGCCCGGGTGGGCAGGGCGGGACGCAGAGGCCCCACTCCCAGCCCTAGGTGGGCACCCGCCTGTTCCCAGCACCCACCCTCCAGTCTCTGGGGTCTCCGAGAAACTCCAGGACAGGCAGGGTGTGAGGACACGTGGCAGCTCCTCCCCTCACGCAGGAAGGGCAGCTGCCTCAGGCCACCTGAGGGGATGAACGTGGGTCCTGCTCCCCTGGCAGCTGCGCAGTGGCATTTAAATACAATCTTGGTCTCTGAGAGGACGCCAGGCAGGCAACTCTTCTCAAAATCCTGGACTCCTTCCTATTTCTTTCTTAAATGGGGTTTTTAAAAAATTTTTTTTAGTTGTAGATGGACACAATATCTTTGTTTTATTTATTTCCTTTTATGTGGTGCTGAAGATCGAACCCAGTGCCTCACGCATGCGAGGCAAGCGCCCTACCACTGAGCCACAGTCCCAGCCCCTCTTAAATGAGTTTTTATGAGTTTTAATTTCACATATCATTCATGGGAAAACCGACTTTGGGGGTTTGCGTCTCCTTCCTCGTTCAAGGGATGCTCTCCCTATCTTCCCTGCCTCACCTCCTGTTTATTCTTTAATTTCCCCCTTGGTCACATGGCAATCATATAAACATACAGACACGTACACAGAAGTTCTGGGTCAACAGCTGACTTACAAAAATGAGGTCACACTGGGGGCAGGCACATGCCTGTAATCCCACAGACTCTGGAGGCTGAGGTGGGAGGATTGCAGGTTTGAGGCCAGCCTCAGTAACTTAGAACCTATATCAAAATAAAGTTTTAAAAGGGCTGGGGATATGGCTCAGTGGTAGAGCACCCCTGGGGTCAGTCCCCTGAGCCACAAATTAAATAAACAAGTAAAAATACATAAACAACTAGAAGGAAGTCCCAGATGCACCCTCTCCACAGCACACTTCCTCTGCCCCGGGTCTCTGGCTTCCGGGACCCAGGCAGCTGGAAGGACCCTCTGCGCGGGCCAACCACGGCCTGATTGAGCAGCCTGGTGGCCATGCACATCATTTGCAGGCCGGCTATGGTTTCCCACAACATGGTCACAAGAAGTACTTACTCCATGGCCTTCACAGGCCGCTGGGCCGCCCCTGGTTGTGGGTGCCTTCACTGGCCCCACGCTGGCCCGTGTGGATGGACCTGGGAATGCACCATTGCCGAGGCTGGAACCCCAGGGGTGGCATCTGCCTCCCAAGCCCAGCTCCCAGCTCTTCTGGCAATGGCTGGACTCCTCCCTGAACACTCAAAGCTCCAGGGGCCCCACTGTGCTGAGTTCCTGCTGTGTCCTTTACTCCCCTAGCTGCCCCATGGGGCAGGCGCTATTGATGTCCATTTTACATGAGGAAATGGAGGCTCAGAGAGGTTGTATAACTTTCCCAGGACACACAGCTGGGAAATAGCAGCACAAGACAACCACCTCTTCCTAAATGCATGTAGCTGGCACTCTCTCCTGGGCCTGGTCAGTGACCACAGTCTACAGGCCACACAGGACAGAGGTGTGGTTGGCTTTCTGTCCTCCAAGCTCAGATGGCCCTGCGTGTAGCCTCTGAGGCCCTGGAGGAGCACCCTGGGCTGACCTTCTCCCTCCTGTCCCTCCCCACAGGCTTTCTATTACGACCTGGACAAGGTAAGCGCGACCCCCTGTGTGCACGCATGCTCAGCAGGGTGGGCCGAAGCTGGGCCTGGTGCTCGGAAGCTGGCCAGCCTGCAGCCCCCTGGCTGCCCTTGATGGAGCACCTGGGTCTCCTCACTTTACAGTGGGGAGCAGGCCAGGGTGAGCCTCCCCCAAGGTTGCTGGGGGCTGGCCTGCCTTTCAGCCCAGCTCTGTCAGGACCTGCAGAGGGTGGCGGGGTGCCAGAAGCCAAGGCCACTTTTACAGATCTTTTCTTCTCCCGGGACAAGCAAATGCGCTGGGTGGAGAGGCACATTCGGAAGATGGAGTTCCACATCAGCAAGGTCAGTGGCCCCGGGTGTCCACAGGGGGCGGGCAGCCTCAGCAGGGCTAGCAGGAGCTGGGAGCCCTCTGGGCAGGGCACGGTCACCTGGTGCCAGGCAGCTGGAGAGGTGAGGTGATCCGAGACGGCTGGTGACTGTGGTTGGCTCCTGGCCGTGGGCCAGTCCAAGGGCTGCAGGGGGCATAATGGGGTGGCCAGCCCCCCAGGACTGTGAGGGCTGGTGCTGCAACTCAGAGCCTGAGGAGGTTGGGTCCAGCCACCCTAAGTGCCTGGATGGCAAAGCAGAGGCCTGGAGAACAGGGACTGGCGCAGGGTTGCGTAGCAGGTCCCTTAGGCTTTACTGTAGCCTGAACACCCTTTTGTGATCTTTGTCCCCTGGGACCCCATGGCTGGGCAGCCATCCCAAGCCCCCTTCCCGTTTTACAGTGGAAAAATCAACCTGAGGCGGAAGTGACGGACCCCCTGTCCACTTCACTAGTTTTTTTATTGTGCACCGACTATATACCAGTCCAGGTGCTGGGGCACAGAGCCTGGGGTGGCCCCTGGCCCTGCGGGGCGGGGCTGTCGGGTGGCGCCACCCACCGCTGTGGCCCTGCAGGTGGAGGAGCTCTACGAGGGCTACTGCGTCCAGTGCCGCCTGCGCGACGGCGCCGCCAACATGCAGCGCGCCTTCTCCAGGTGCCCGCCCAGCCGCGCCTCCCGGGACAGCCTCCAGGAGCTGGGCCGCAGCCTGCACGAGTGCGCCGAGGTGGGGCTGCAGGCTCTGGCTGCAGGGGCCGGCCGGGCCTCCTGGGGGGCGTGTGGCTGCAGGGGCGGGGCGGGTCCCCTGGGGGCGAGGGGCTGAGCTCCCATGGGGCTTTTCAGGACATGTGGCTCATCGAGGGGGCGCTGGAGGTTCACCTGGGCGAGTTCCACGTCAAGATGAAAGGTAAGGGCTGAGCGGGAGCCTGAGGCCAGCTTGGGTTGGCTCGGGTCCTCTTGGGGCCCCTGTGAGGGCGAGCACTGTGGCCACAGTCCCAGGGCCAGGCCCACCTCTGGGCTCTGCACTGGAGTGACATGGGACGTGGAAAGGGCACTCCTCCCGGGCCTCCTTGGGGTCCCAGGCACCGTCCCGGCCACTCTGCACTCTGATGCTGCCGTGCACGCCAGTGGGGGTCCCCTGCAGGGCCCCGTGACGCGGGCAGTGCAGGGGCGGATCGCCCGTTCCTGTGTTCCAGGCTTGGTGGGCTACGCGCGCCTCTGTCCAGGAGACCAGTATGAGGTACGGCCACTGCCTGCGGTCAGCCTTTGCGGGTGGGGTGCTGGGAGCCAGGGTCCTAGCTGAGGTCCTGCCTGGGGGGAGGCCCTCGGGCAAGCAGCCAGGGGACCCACCTGGGCCGCCAGTGCACCCCTCCGGGCCCTGCAGGTGCTCCTGCGGCTGGGCCGCCAGCGCTGGAGGCTGAAGGGCCGCATTGAGTCAGACGACAGCCAGACCTGGGACGAGGAGGAGAAGGCCTTCGTCCCCGCTCTGCACGAGAACTTGGAGATCAAGGTGGGGCGGGGCCTGGGGCGGGGCCAGGGCGCCCTGGGTGCTGGCTTGGACACCACCCTCCAGCCCCCCGCCCCCAGGTGACCGAGCTGCGCGGCCTGAGCTCGCTGTTGGTGGGCACCGTGACCTGCGACATCGCGGACTTCTTCACGATGCAGCCGCAGGTGGTGGTGGTGGACATCACCGAGCTGGGCACCATCAAGCTGCAGCTGGAGGTGCTGTGGAGGTGGGTGGCCGCTCCCGGGGCCCAGCCCCAGGCCCCGCCCAGACACCCAGGGCCGAGGCTGACAGCTCCCCCTAGTGGCTGGACTACGCCCTGGGGCTGGCTCTGGACGCATCCCCCTGGGGACATTCCTGCCCTAGACCACTGTCACCTCCTGCCCCACTCAAAGGCCAGGGCCAGGCCTTCTCTGCAGCCCTGCCACCCCAGCTGCCCCACTGAGTTTGAATTCAGCCTCACTTTGGACCTGGGCTGGGCCAGGCTGCTTTCCAGTGGCCTCCTGGGCTTGGCTCCTTGGAGGAGGCTGGCCTCTGCCCAGAAAGGCCTCCTGGCTGCACTTGCCTCCTAGTTCCAGAATGACCTCTGGGCCACAGACCTGCGAGATGCATGCTCATGAGAAGGACCTGGTGGGTGGGGATCCTGTGCTGCACCACGTCCCGGTGACCTCGGGTGTCCCAGCGGCTTTGTGCTGTGGGCAGCAAAGCTTTTTCTTTTTTTCCCCAAATGAAACCTTTGGAAGAATCCTCCCCTTTTTCCCCAGGGCAGGGGCCATGGAGTGAAGGGGCTGAGGACACCACCAGGGGGACCCCTCTAGATACAGGGTGGTAACTGCTCCGCACTGTCCAACCCCGGGCCAGGTGTCCAGGGACACCGGGTCCTGCTGGCCCGCAGAGCTGGGCAGGTGGCAGGCAGACAGGAGGTTCGTGCAGCGCCCTGGCCGCAGGGCCTCACGGCTGGGCCTTTGTGTGCTCAGCTGCAGGCTGAGCCTGGGACCTGGGGAGCCCCCTGCCGAGGGCGCGGTGTGTAGCGAGCATCAGTCTTAGATGATCTTCAAGGCTCTGGGGTGACAGAGATTTGGGTGAATTCAGTCCTGCCCCTCCTTGTCAGTGGTGACATTGGCCTAAGCAGGTTACTTACCTTGGAGTTCCGTTTCCTGCCCCGTGAATAAGTCCCAGCCACAGAGGTTGTCAGAGTGGGAGGGAGCGCAGTGTGGCGCGAGGGGCAGAGCCCCGCTTGGGGCCATTCTTCTGTAAGATGAAGACAAGTCCCCGGAACTCGGAGCCTCGGACAGCCTCCTGCACAGGGCCAGTGACATCCAGCCTCTGCTCTCTCCAGCCCATTCGACTCTGAGAGCCTCCTGGTGTCGCCCAGCCCCACGGGCAAGTTTTCCATGGGCAGCAGAAAGGGCTCTTTGTACAACTGGACACCCCCAAGCACCCCCAGCTTCCGGGAGAGATACTACCTGGTGAGTGAGCCATCTCCCCAAGGCAGGGACACTGTGGTCACACTGGGGGACAGGAAGTGGGGGCTGGGCTGCACTCCCGGGTGTGGCCCTCTTAGGGTTCAGCCTCGCTTTGGGGTTTGCCCTCATGCCTGGAGTCCTTTCCTCCCCTGCAGTGGGCCTCTGGGCTGGCCCTGGGCCCACCGGGGTCTTCTGAGTGGGGCTCACGGCCACCGCTCCACCTGGCCACGGGCTTTGGCCTCCGCTCTGTGTGGTTCTGAGGGAGTATCGGGAGCATCGCCTGACGGTGCACAGAAGAGCGTCTCTCTTCTCCAGGGACAGGGTCCCCTTCAAGTCCCTTCCGTGTCCTTCGAGGGACGCTGCCCTCTGTTAGTGTGGCACGTGCTCCTCCTAATGCCACAGCCGCACTCCCCACACTGCCCTCGCAGATGCTGCTTCTCCCAGGGGACGCCCCCTGGCATAGCTCACGCCGAGCCCTGGTGGCCTGGCCTGACTCTGCTTCCCTTAACAAGATGCTGGGCCGCTCGGTGTCACACCAGGGCCAGCAGGGCGATGTGTGGCCCTGCATGTGCGTCCTGCAGAGGGGCCCGCATCTCCCAAAACCTGAGCCCTGGCCAGGGTCCTGAGTCGCCAAGGTGCTCGTCCCCTCCTTGGGTGTAGGCACTGGCACTCGCAGGCTTGGGTACTGGGGACACCAGACCCCTTCCCCATGAGAAGCCCCAAGTTTAGAGACGAGGGGACGCTGAGATGGACGCGTCTTCTGTCGCCCTCCTGGAGTGAGGGAGGGTGGCGCCCCTTGAGCCCAGCGACTGTGGCGTTGGCCAGGGCCCGACGTGCCTGGCTTAATGCAGCCCGTGGCCCAGGCTCAGTTCTGCCCCACTTCTCACCTGGGTGTGACCTTGGGTGTCACTCAGCCTGACTTCAATGCCTGTATCAGAGCAATGAGAATGACAGTGCCACCCTCAGGGGACATGGTGAGGTTTGCAAGGAGTGACATGCGGCCTGGAGGAGGGCGAGTACAGACTGTGGTGACAGCTGCCGCCACTTCTGTGACCACCTGTGTAACTCAGGCCCTTCGCCCATCTGTCCACGTCACTCATTCAAACCTGCACGCTGGGTTCTGCTCTCGGCCAGGTGTCCCTCTGTGGGGACAGTGCCAGGAGGGCCACATGCCGGCCTGAGGGCCACAGAGACTGCGGGAAAACAGAAGGGGAGGGGCTGCTGGGGCAGGAGGAAGAACCCGCTGAAAAGAGGGCATGGAGCCACCGGCTCCCAGGAAGGTGATACCTGAACCCGAGTGTGCTAGGCAGGGTCATGGCCATGTGTCCACACTGGGATGCCAGGCACCTCGGCAGAGCCTGGCATCCCAAGCGTGCAGGAAGGCAGAGTCGGGGGGTCTGGCCACATCTGGGGTGGCTGGTGAGGCTGCTCTGTGCCCCTGTCCAGTCTGTCCTGCAGCAGTCAGCACAGCAGGCCTTGCCGCGAGGCGGGCCGAGGGCCCCCTCCATCCTCAGCTACCTGTCCGAAAGTGACCTCCAGGGCCCCAGCCTGCGAAGCCAGAGTCAGGAGCTGCCAGAGATGGACTCCTTCAGCTCCGAGGACCCCCGGGACACTGAAACAAGCGCATCGGCATCCACCTCGGATGTGGGGCTCTTGCCCTTGGCCACTGACCCTACTGCCTCCACTGAGGAGGAGGCCCCTGGCCTTGGGCCCCTGCCAGAGATGGCCCACCTGGCAGGGGGCTCGCTTGTGGAGCAGTCTGGCTGGAGGAACCTGGGGGCAGAGAGCCCCAACCTGCCACCAGGACCCCTGTCCCACAGCTGCACATTCCCAAGTAGCCAGAAGGACCAGGATGAAGGAGAAACTGGGGCTGGAGTGGACGGGCCTGCCGTGGCCCCCGAGAGGCCCCTGCAGGAGGTCCTGGAGTTACTGAGGTCCACAGACCCTGCCCAGCCCCAGCTCCGGGAGCTGGAGTACCAGGTCCTCGGCTTCAGGGACCGGCTGAAGGTATGGCCGTGCTCCGCGGGCCAGCAGCCCTGCTCCGCTGATGGCTCTGCCACTGGGCACGGGCTCCGGGGCCAGTGGGCCTCACCTCTGCACGACCTGGGCAGGCAGCGTCTCTCTGGGTCTCAGCTTCCTCCTGTGTCAAGGGGGGACAACAAGAGCCCTCACTGGGCCTCAAGGATGGTTACGAGGGGGGGCCGGGGCTCACAGAGGATGACCTGTCCCACACTCGGCCAGAACCCAGCCCCACCATGCGTCTCCTGACCTGGGCAGCAGGGTGGGGCCGCAGCTTGGTGTTAAGGAACCAAACCTTGGTCACACTGGCCCCTGGCAGGCCCTGCAGCCGCCTGCCTGCCTCTTCCACACACGCCCACAGAACCTTCGGCACCAGCTCAGGCCAGTGGCCTTCATTCAAAGGAGGGCTTAGGGGCAGTGGGTCTGAGGGGCTGCCCTGGACAGGCAGCTCCACTTGGCGTTTACATAAGCTTAAACGTACATAAAATAAAACAAACGTATCACCAGCACTTCCTTACACATCAACTCATCTGTGGACCCGCTTCCCTTTGTGTGAGACACTGTGGGATGAACTGGCCAACAGCTCTCTTCAAAACTCCGTTTTGGGTGCTTTGTTCTCAATCCTTACCCTTCACACTACAATCAGCACAGGTGAAGGAAAGCGAATCCCTCATTTTCTATGCAGTAACTTAAAGTTCACTGCTTATCACTGCCACAGACTTTAAAAAGTACCTGCCTGAAATTTTTGAGAAAAAATGTCAAGGAATAATGTCCCTTTCCCGTGTACCTCTGAAGTCTTTCTGTGCGGGGCACTTTGAGTCGGCACGCACATGACTTCCATCACATACAGGTAATCGGAAAAATCACACCCACTTAACGTAAGTCTTTAAATATGGCCACAAGGCAACTCGACCATCTTTAAGGAACATTTCTATTTTTTGGGGCAAAGTAAGAAAAAATGACAAAAATCATCACAGGTCCTGGCTTTGGTGTGCTCCCTGCAGACGGCACACGCGCGCACCGTGCATGAGAGCGAGTGTACATCGAGGCATAAGCGTGCAGTTTGCCCTTTTGCAGAGATTTATAACCCAGGACTCCACCTGAGGCACCTGCACGGCCACTTTCAGGGAAGCGCCAGAGGCTAATGATGGAAGCTGCCCAGCGCATCCCCGGGGAGGTCGGGCTGGGCGGCGCTCAGCCTCACTTCTGTCAGCCAGCGTCTTGTCCACGGTCCCTGTCATGGTTTCCGTATTTTTGTGCTTTCGCCAGTGGTTCTGTGGTTAAATGGCCCTAAGAGTGTAGCTGCGGTGCTGGCCGGTGTCCTGGCTGGGGTCCCGGGAGCTTCCCTCCTGCAGGGGTCGTGGTGCTGGTAGCAGGGAGCTCAGGGTTAGCGTGGGCAGCACCTCTGGTTCGAGGCGTGTTTCCACCGATCGATCAGCTGGTGAAGCTGCTGGAACAGGTTTGCAGGAACCTAACCCCGTTGTTCCCCCAAGCTGCTGTGCTGTGTCCACTAATCTGTTTCGCGTTGTGTCTCCCTGGAGAACGCACTGAGTGCGTGTCTACACACACGCACACGTATTGTTCTATCAGGAAAGGAAGTCTCGGCAGCCTCCTTATTCTCCTGCTGCTCAAGATTTTCTCTCAGGGCGAGGTTTTGGGAGCCTGGCTGCAGCTTGCTGCCCCTCCTTGGCTGTGCCTTGGGTATAGTTTTGTGGGACAAGGCCTGGCTGTCTGGGTTCAGCCACAGGCTGGAGACAGAAGACAGTCTCCAGGAAGGAAGCCATTGTGAGGACAGCGGCTCAACAGGAGAGTCCTGGACTCGCTGCAGCCTCTGAGTTTCTAAGGGGTGTTTGTCCCAGACTCCATCATATTTTAAAAATAACTTGTAATCTATTAATACTTAAAAACTGGATGGCTTCCCATAAAAACCCAGGTTTCTGGACTTTCTTAGAAAACTGAGCAATATGATTGCACTGGTCCCACCTTCCCACAGGGCAGGGGCAGCTGAAGCAGAGTGGCAGCTCCATGTGGGGCAGGGGCCTGTTGGCCATGTCCCCTCCTGGACTTCTCATTCCTGTCACCCGTCCTGACCATGGGTGTTGGGGATTGTTCAGATGGGTCATCTTGAGCTTTTGCTCTAACCTGTTAGTGATTCGGAGGGACCCTGGGGAGCGCCATGCCCCACACACGTCCTGACTAGACCTGAGCCAACGCCTGGCATTGTGCCAGGACGGGTCAGGCCTGAAGAGCGGCTCCTGGCTGGGGCCTGGGCCTGGCACTGGCCTCAGGCCTGGCCCTTGTCCACAGCCCCGCGGGGCCCGGCAGGAGCCCATCCGCACCGAGAGCCTGATGGACTGCATCCTGGAGAGCTTTGCCTTCCTCCACGCCCACCTTGCTGCCGACCAGCTGTCCCTGTTTGGGGGCTCCCAGTGTCCGCGGTGAGTGCCCATCCCATGCAGACTCCCTTAGCTCCACATCTCCCACCCGCCTCCCGGGCCTTTTCCTCCCAGTGCTGGCCGTCCCTCCAGCATCCCCTGCCTACCCCAGACCCACCCCAAGCTTCCTGCTCCAAGGAATATGCTTTCAAAAAAATGGGTAAACAGAGTACACTGTGGGACCTCTTTGGCCTCAACTTCACCAATGGGTCGCAAAACCACAGTCCCCCTAGTGACGGACACTCTGGCTCTTGGGACCTCTGCATGGCCCACATCACCACCTGTCCAGATCATGCTGGTGATTCCAGCAGCCCTGAAGAGTGCATCCGGGTTCCTGCTCGCCTCCCTGGAGCCGCAGGGAGGGGGTCTTGGCCCAGCCGGAGGCCCTGCCATCCTCCTGTCCTTCTGAGTGCAGCCTGGTGCCCACCAGCACCGTGTGTCTTCCTTGTGGGGCTTCACGTCCCCCAGTGGCGATGGGCATCTGCTTCCTCTCCACTGCATATGAGTAAAGTGGGCGCAGAGGGCAGACGTGTCCAGAGTCAGAGCTGGGATTTGAGCCCTGGAAAGCTGTCCCAGCCCTGCCCTCCTGCCAGCCCCTGGGCCACACCGTCCAGCACCCGTGGGAGCTGCCCCTCTCCCTCCTGTGCTTTGCTCCCAGCTTCCTCCTCAGTTCACCATCCCCCTGGGACCTGGGATCGCCTCCCTGATTTCCAGGGAGGGAGGTCTCCTGGCCCTGACAGAGCTGAGCCTGCTAACCTGCACTGTCACCTGTATCTTTTCCATCCAACTCAGGGAAGACCAGACCCTGCTGCCACCGCCAGCCATGAAGGTGTCCCCCAGAGAGCTCACAGCTGGTGCCCACGAACTGGACGTGCTGCTCACAGTCCACCTGCAAGTCTGCAAAGCCCTGCTACAGGTGAGGGTACAGGGGGACTTGCTGGGCCAGGGGTCCCCTAGGCAAGAGGCTGAGCTCTCAAGTGGTGGGGCGTGGCACAGTGACGACACTGAGGTCCCCCTGTGGGAGGTGCAGGCCAGGGCCTGGATGGGCAGGCGCGTGGCCCCTGAACACACATGACATCTGTGGATACGGGAAGCTAAATCCAAACTGGCTCAACCAGAGGGACATTTCAGAGGGAGTTTCGGCACCAACTGTCCCAGAGGCTTGAGGGCCACGTGGCTCTTCTCTTTCCACTCTGCAAGGTGGGTGGGCTGCACTTTTGGGCAAGTTGGTCCCTTCTGGTGGCAAAGGTGGCCCCTGGCTCGGCTGAGTGAAGGAGACTCCCCAGAAGACAGGCAGGGAGCTGTTGCTGGGGTAAAGGGGATGAGCAGGGAGCCGGGGGACGCGGCGTGACAGTGAGGCCGGGTGCACCCCGCGCTGACCTGGAGCCTGTGCACCGCCGCCAGAGGCTGGCCCTCCCTCGCCTGTCGAGGACGGTGCAGGAGCGCCTTCTGGAGGAAGCGGCACAGCAGAAGCAGGTTCTGGAGACGCTTTCTGACCTTGATTTTGACAAGGTCAGCAAGGCGACATCCGTTGAAGACGGTAAGTAACTGTCCCCGGCCACGGGCTGGCATGCGTGAGGACAGCAGAGTCCAGGGAGCCCCGCCCCCTTCCACACCCAAAGCAGACAGCAGCCCTGGAGGGTGGGGACCAGCGGTGCCACGTGGGCAGGCGGGTCTGGATTACCGGCGCACACGCCAGCCCCCATGGGACTCCGGGCAAATGGCTCAGCTGAGTGGCAGCTCTCCTCTGTGCACCGCGGTTCAGGCCACCTTCAGAATACACAGTATGCCCGCCATCGGTAGCTGTGACCCTAGTTCTACCTCCGGCCCCAAGGACCGCCCCCTTGGAAGCCCGGGTTCCTTGTCCATAGGGAGGTGCTGGCGAGAGCTGCTCCTGGGTGTTGTCACGCTGCCCGACTTCCCTGACCTTGGGTGCTGTGGAGGCCGCGGGGACGCTTGTGGCTTGCTCCTGCCACCAGCCCCTCAGGCTCGCGAACCTGCTTTCAGTCATCCCGCAGGCCCCCCGCAGGAAGGGCTGCCTGGAGCTGTGGCAGGGGTGCACGGGGCCCGGCGGCGTCCTGTCCTGCCCCGCTGCGGCGCTGCTGAGCCAGCTCAAGAGGACCTTCCTGCACAGGGTCCGAGGGAAATACCCAGGGCAGCTGGAAACAGGTAGCTCCTCCCCCGGTCCTTGCCAGGGCCTGCAGCACGGTGACAGGGCTGCTTCCAGCCTGCTCCACCTCTGGGTCTTCATGGCAGAGCAGAGGCCATTGCTCAGCTTGGTTACTAGCACCTTCCTTTTGCTGGGGAGGGCAGGGGCCTCCACACGTGCGCTTCTGGGCAGGCCGTGACCCTGAGACGCAGGCCAATGCAGCGGGTTGGTCGTTGCCCAGGGACACACTGCATGCCTCTCACCAGAGCCTTGAAGGGCCAGTAAGGCCAGATCAAGGCGCCGTGAAGTGCAGGCTGGGCCCCTCCCCGGAGTGCAGAGCTGCAGAATTTTCCTGTTGACCAGGTGATGGGTGACAGCTGTATCCAGGCAGTGGCTCTCCAAGTCTAGATGCTCCACTCACCCTCTGGGCTGCTTGTTGATGTGCCTATTCCCAGGCCCTGCTCTGGTCTGAGCCCAGGGCTCGGCCATGCACCAAGACTGTGGGACCCAGGGCCGCAGACCACAGCCAGGCCCACTCTCTCCCCATGGGCTCTGGAGGTGCCGATCGAGAGCCTTGCAGCTGAGCTGCTCGCGTGCAGAGGCCAGCCTAGGTCCTGGTTTCTCCTCACGGCCTTCTCCCTCTGGCCAGTGTGCCGCAGGCTCCTGGAGCAGGTGGTCAGCTGCAGTGGGCTGCTCCCTGAGGCCGGGCTCCCGGAGCAACAGACCATCACCTGGTTCCAGTTTCACAGCTACCTGCAGAGACAGAGAGTCTCTGACTTGGAGAAGCACTTCGCCCAGCTCACCAAGGAAGGTAGGGACCAAGCCGGGTGACCAGTGTCTCAAAGTAAGTTATAGCCAAGGAGCGTCCATGGGTCTCTATCCTGGCTCTCAAAAGCCAGTCGGTTTCTCAGGTTACAATTCAGTTTCTGCAACTTTCCCTTCTAGCTACTTGTTTTGAGATCCCAGATTTACTGAGATTCCACATTTAGCTGACATGGAGAAATACACTCCAAAAAAGGCAGCTTTAAAAGGTGGAGGAGAAAAAAAAAGACAGCTGGTACCCTGGTACATACCAGTAATCACAGCTGCTTGGGAGGCTGAGGCAGGAGGACGGCGAGTTTGAGTTTGAGGCCAGCCTCAGCACCTTAGGCAATACCATCTCAAAAAAGAAAAAAAGCAGTGTAGGAGTCAGAGCTGGGTGGAAGGTTGGCTAGCTGGAGTGCCCAGAAATTTGGGCTGTAGTCTTATGAATTTTCAGGGTGTATCTGGTCCCTTACTAGAAAGCCTCCCCAGATTCTAGAAGGTCCCCTTTGACAGCTGTCCAGACAGGGCCTGCCCCGGGCCCGCCTCTCTGCAGTTCATAGCAGCTGAACCGCCCGACTCCGCCAGGGCCTTGGACTTCCTCCTCCTCTGCCTTCCAGTCACACTCATCCAGGAGCTGCACGGCGCAGGGCAGGTTGAGACAGTCAGGAAGCTGCGGGGAAAGCAGCTGGGCCTGCTCCAGCCGCTGCCCCAGACCTTAAGAGCCTGGGCATTGCTACAGCTGGATGGGCCCCCAAGAGTGTGCAAGGTGGCCCGTGCTCGCCTGGCCAGCGCGGCCAAGAACAGAAGCTTCCGGGAAAAGGTAAGGCATCCGGGAGGCGGCAGGGAGCCCAACTGGGGAGCACGGGTGGGGCATTGGGGTTCTCAGGGACACGAGCAGAGTGGGTGGCTGGGGCTGCAGGCACTGGGAGATTTGGGCTCCGGGATGGTCCTAGGAGCCCACGCGTGATCGGGGCGGGGCTGCGAGGCCACCTGAGACCACACGCCGGCTGTGTGAGTATCCGCGCTGGTCGTCACTGACTAGCCGGGCACCGTTCACCTCAAAACCGAGATCGGACCCCTCCGCCTTTGTGGTCCTAGATCTGGGACTAGGATCCATTTTAGACAGCAGCCCGAGGGGGGTCGGAGGGGGTGACACTGGGGGCCTATTCTGCCCCTGGGACTCAGCTCCAGACTGGAGCTCAAATCTCATGGGCACGGGGCTCAGAGTCCTTTGAGCACATTCACCTGTGGCTGTTGTACCCCTCCACATGGGGACTTCTGAACACAAACCACAACAGTGTAGTGAAATCCCCACGCACCGGCCGCCAGGGCCCAACCTGCCAAGGGCACCCCACGTGCTTCTGTAGGTGCCCCAGATGTCCTGTTGACCTGTACAGAGACAAGGTTCTTTCCAAACCGTAACCACGATGCCATCCTCACGTCTAGACTCAACCACCAAGTCCCTCGAACGTGGACCTCATGCTCGCACTTCCAACTCAGTCTCTGAAGTGTTTTTCTGCTAAACCAGGGCCTCTCGGGGGTGGGCACATTATGATCAGCTGACATCTTTTAAGTTTTACTCCATCTGAAGGGCCTCCCTTTTCACCTTGCAACCACGTGTGGACGGCACCAGGCTGTCCCCTGGGCTGACGGCATGACGCGTGTGTGACGAGCTCCTGTCTTGCGCGGTGCCTCAACTAGCAGCTGGCTTTAGCTCTCGGTGCACTTGGGCTTCTCCTGGGCCTCGGCACAGGGCTGGGTGGCCTTCTAGGGACTGTAACACAGGCCTCCACGTGGCAGCCCCTTGGAGGGGCCTTGAATGGGGCGCTGTTGACCCCGTTCCCCGGGGAGAGGAGAAAGCAGCCGGCCGGCGTTTCCACACTGCTGCACTCCGCGAGGCCCGGCGCCCTGCCCGGGAGGACTCGGACCCTTACTCCCAGCCCCCGACCCCTCAAGGCAGCCATTTACTTACCTTTTAACCTGGAGCTGGGGATGGAGGCCAGGGCCTTGCACACGCTAAGCCCGTGCTCTACCGCTGAGCCACACCCCAACCCCACGATTCTCAAGTCATCTGCTGCTGGGACGGCAGCCATCCTCTTCCTCAGCTGCCTGGGCGCCAGCTGTCTCTGGACCAAGAGGGCAGGCTCACTCGTCCTAGGGTCTCCCTCCACATGTGGATGCCAGGTGCCCCCCCGTCAGACACGTCCCTCCTGCTTAGTTCTAAGGCACCTCACATCACTCTGTGAAGCAAGGGCCAGCCTTCCTTTCAGCTGGGCTGAGTCAGGTTCAAAGAGGTGAAGGGCTGTGGCCATGTTGTGTGACCGAAGGGGACAGGGTCGGAGCTGTGGATGGGAGAGGGCGACCAGGGGAACGGACACCTTGGCCCTCTGGCCTGGGCAGCAGCCCCCAGCACACTTCGACTCGCTTCCTCTGTGCCCGGAGCTGGCCTGTGAGGCCTCTGATTCAGCACATCTTGTGACTGCATGCGCCTGGGCCGGGTACAGAGGGCGCCCGAGCCTTGTTTAGCAGGTCAGAGCTTGACCCCAGGGCCCAGGCCTGTACCTGCCCTGCCTCCATTCACGGCCCCTCCCCAGGCTCTGGTCTTCTACACCAACGCCCTGAGCGAGCGCGACCCGAGGCTCCAACAGGCTGTGTGCATGGCGCTCCAGCAGCTCAGGGTGAGTGATGCGTCCCTGCTGGGGACCCACGGGCTGGGGGTTTGGTGCTAAACTACTGAACCTCAAAACGATTTCACTGGGACCAAAAGGGGAGTCACCACCAGCAAGGGCACCTGAGGAGTGGCTTTAAAGGAGAGCAGAGGCCCCAGACACCTAGCGGGCACGTGCTGGCTGTGGGCAAGGATGCGGGCGCCCCCAGGGACTCACTTTTGAGCCCTTGGTTTATGTATTTTAATGTGTTGGATTTGTTTTTCTGGTGGGGCAGGGGACTGAACCCAGGGCCCACAGCATTATATGCTTTAAAATTCTCAATTTACAAATTTTAAGGTATCCTAACTTATTTAAAAGAAAAAGAATGTCAAATACAGAGATGTGAAAGGAAGTTACCCACCACTCCCTTACTTAGCAGAAATGACTACTGACATTTTGGTGTATTTTTTTGTTGGGGGTGATGAGCGTTCAGGCCTGCTGTCCACACAAGCACGGCTTAAAAAGGGAGCACAGTGAGCATGCTGTGGTGGACCTGGGGCGCTCAGGAGTCTGCAGGGAGGGTTTGGCAGGTGTATCCTTAGTTTAACCTGCCCACCCATTCTCAGGCTATATCAAATCTAGTGTTTGAAAATTTAAAAATCCACTTTAAAAGTCACAATGTCACTATGAGTATTTTTGCACATCAAGTTTTTAAAAGCCATGAGGGCTCTGAATTACCTCCAAGGCTGGACTCCCCAGGTTGGACTCCGCAGGCAGCACTCCGGGGCCAGAGACGCTGAGTCTGCTGCCCGCTCACTCCTGCAGACGTGAGGCTCCCCACCTCACCCCCATCCAAATTCCCATGTCAAAGCATCACTGCCCGCTTGCTAGAAGACAGTGCAGGACAGATAAAACTCCCTTGCCCACAGTCTTAGTGCTACCCAAGTGCCCAGGAAGAGGGGGGAGCCCACCAGAGGGCGCTGCGGGGCAAGAGGTGCCACATCTCAACTGGACCCTTGTCAGGGCCAGCTGCCCCAGAACAGTAGGGTCAGGACAGCCAGGAGGAGGCAGAGGCCAGAAGGAAGCAGTTCTCCTCATTGTCAACTCAGGCCTTTGGGAAGGCATGAGAGAGACAAGCTCTGGCCTCGCTCTCCAGCAGCTGCTGGGGCTGCAGAGGCCCTTCCCAGGCTGCCTCCAATGAGCCTGTACCACAGCAACCTGCAGGCCGCAGGGACCATGCTAGGGACGGTGTGCAGGGCTGACAGCAATTTAAAGTGTCCCCTAAAAGGTCTTTGTCCTCCTAACCTCAAACAGGGCATCGAAAGCATTGATCAGATTGCCAGCCTGTGCCAGTCTGACCTGGAGGCCGTGCGGGCTGCAGCCCGGGAAGCCACACTGTCATTTGGTAAAGTGATGTCAAAGGTCAAGCGTGGCATGGTGGGTTCCAAAGGCTCTTGGCAAAGCCGTCAAGGGGGGCCAGCCCCAGCTCTCCGAGCAGGCAGAACAGCACTGGGCAGGCCTGTCGCAGGCCTGTCAGGGGCCCTGTGCAGGGTCCACCTCCTACTTACCAGCATCCCACCCGAGGCAGGTGTCCCTCATGATGAAGGTGGCGAGAAGCATTTTATTTTCTTCTTGAACTTGTATGCAATCCTTGGTGACGTGAGAGCCAGAGGCGAGGCAGGGCTGCAGTCTGGCCAACCTTGTCACAGAGACTGGCTGGCGTGGGGCAGGGCCCAGTCCTCCAGGTCACTGGGTCGAGGGCTCCTGGACCCACGTGGCTAAGTACCAGGGACCCCCTGGCTTGGCAGAGGACAACACGGAGGCAGGAGACAACTCGATGACAGATCACCTTCTATTTCAGGTGAAAAGGGACGCCTAGCTTTTGAGAAGATGGACAAACTTCGCGTAGAACAAAGAGAGGGCTTTTGCCAGGACGCGGATGTTGAAATCACAATATTTTAAAAAGCCTCAGCTGAAGAGCTCAAGTCTGGACGCTTTCCCCCTGCTGTTGTTCAGCCCAACACAGTGCCTGAGCTTGGGGGGATTGGGGGGCCTACCCTGGGCGCTCCCCACATGTGTGAGCTGGCCAAAGTGGCTGCCTGAGCCCCGGGCCACTACAAACTCCGGGACACAAGTGGCACTTTTGTAGCAGCAGAGAAAGCTGACGCGGGCCACATCCAAGGCTGCACGCCTCAGCCACGCATTCGGCTTTGGCCTTTGAGAATCTGACCTTCCCCAGGAGGCAGAGCCAGGTGGCCGTGGATACAGGCACCAGGCAAGGTGAAGTGCTGCCTGAAAGACTCCAGGACAGACGGGCGCAGGAACGGGAGACTTCCTGTGTGTCCGCTGGCTCAGTTGTGGGCCAGCTGGCTGGCTGTGTCAATCAAAGACTGTGGTGGCTCGAGCCATTTCAACAGCAGCTCACTGTCACCTTGGCGAGCAGAGGGCGGTGGGAGGCTTGAAGCCAGCAGGTCTGTAACACTCAACCTGAGCTGCAGCCCAAATGCCAGCAGAGCCGACGGCGGCTGGCTGGCCAGGGGCCTTATTTTCACCGTGTTCAGCAGCACAAAGGAGAGAAGAAAAGACAAGGAACCTGGAGCGTCACAAGTGGCAAAACCATTTGCTTTGGCCACACAGATCAAAATGAAATCCAACTTTTGAAGCAAGTCAACCTGAGGCCTATTAAATAAATTGCTCCAAAAGCCATAGCTAGTTGGAAAATATTCCAGCAAAGATCATACTGCTTTAAAGAAAGAAAATTAGTTTCTTAATTGTGTTGAAAAAAACAACCCGTGTCCCGTGATGTGTCTTAAGGATGTACTGAACTGTGGGTGTAAAGGTCCCGTCAGCACGGCAAGGACAGCTTTGGAACATTCTCATTTCAACTTCCTGAATAGATTCTGTGTTTTGGTTTATGTTAGTATTTATTTGCTTTGTTCATATACTCCATTTTTTGACATTTCAATTAAAAAAACTATTCTAATGGCTGCTACACTTTACCCCCCAAAGCAGACACTGTTGATTTTCCATCGGACCTGCTGGGAGTCGCCCTGCCTGCTCCTGGCGCCCTCTCTCAGCACGAGGGAGGGTCCTACATCTGTGGAGGAGGTGGCTTGGGCGTGGGCTCTGCTGGACACCACCCTAGGGATTCTCCACAGTTCTTGGCTCTCGAAGGTTCCCGCCGTGCCCTCTCCTGTATGGGCACCCTGGCACATGGGCTCTGCCCAGTGGATCTCTGTCCCAGAGTCCTACTCTGCTCTTCCTGCGTGTCTAGATCCCTTTTTCACGTATGAGACACTGACGTGGGAAAGTGGTCATGACACTGCCATTCAAGTCCCTAGGCTTCTGGGGCATTCTGTGGCCTCAGGACCAGTCCTGTTGGCCCTGCCAGCGGGCCACAGTGTCACCCTGTACTCTGTAGCCAGCTTTGAGAGGGTCAGGGAGCCTTCTGTACCAGCACTTTGCAACACTGGGTGATCTTAAGTGACTTCAAAACAGGAAGTAAAAAAATAAATAAATCACTCTGGGGGATTTGTATCATTTAGTTTTGTTCTCGGTCACCCGAGGGGGACCACACCGATTTCCTACATCTCATTTTCATTTCTAAGTCAGTTCTCTATCAACTGTGACTTCAGAAGTCTACAGAGACATAGGAACCAGCGTGTCTGACAAGCAGTTGGCTAAAGGGACAGTTTTGGGGCAGTTTTTAACAACTTTGGTAAGTCCTTTCAGCCACCCCAGGCCCTGTGTGTTCAAGGGTAGGTTTATTGAAGAACCAGACAGGGGCCCACGGTGGGAAACAGGCTCCCCAGTGAGCGGAGCCCCTGCAGTGGGGCTCGCAACCCAGCAGAGCCCTGCCACACGGCACACCACATCTGCTCGGCATCAGCAGGGATGGAGGAGCGGCTGCGGCCCGGCTCAGGCCCTCCAGCGGAGAATGGGAAACACCCAGATCCGTGTTCTTTAGAAAAAAGTTTTATTGTTGCAACTAAAATGCAAACCCATCATTTATATGGCAAGTTGGAAAACTGTACAATTTGACAGTTCTGTGAGGTCACAGAGACCCTGAGACATGCCCTCCCCCACCCGGTCATGCAGCCACGTATACACACACCTGAATAGGCATCGTAACCAAACACCTCGCATTTTTTTTGTTTTTATTTTTGTAAAAATGGTTTATTCCACAGCCATTGTCAAAAATAATGGCCTGATGAGTAAATGTTGGCTTAAGGCAAATAGCAGAGCAGCTCACTACCTCCCTAACCTATGCTAACAGACGGAGGCCAGCTGTCCTCCGCGGGCAGGAGGCTGGCCAGTCCACCACTGAGAAAGGCTACTGCATATACACACCACCTACTGCACACACACGGGACTTCAGAACAACAAGCCCAACTCAAAAGCGCTTGTAGCCTGGCCCCGGCCTCACCCGCGCCTCGCGTGTTGCCACGGGACCGCTCTGCGCGGGCTCCTCCCCGTGAAAGGCAAACGTGAGAAGGCTGGCGAGAGAGCAGCTTAGAGCCACAGCTGCCCTTTTTTATTAAAAAAGCCACCAAATGTGGAGGCCTTAGTTGGCCTTGCAGGAAGAGCCGCGAGCACCATCAGCCCACGGGCTCCAGGGCAGGCAGACGCCCTCTCAGCGGGGGCACCAGGATGGACGCGCCGCAGGCCAGCTGGCTCCCAGGAGGTGGCTCTGGCAGTGGCCTTGCCTCCTCGTCACGATCTGCTCCAGGAGAGCGCAGAGCCTGCACGCGGACTGGAGAAGGCTGATCCCCAAGCAGGGCCCCGCCTGCCTGAGCGTCCAGAGCGTGAGGCGTGGATAGGGCTGGCCAGGGCCGGCCGGCCCCTTGGAATGTCTGAGTTACGGCGGGCCCAGCGGGACCAGGATGGGCCGGGCCTCGCCAGGAAGTCATTAGAGAGTCATGCCAGGAATTAGGCCGATATCTGCTACTGGAAACCTCGCCACTGTCTTGCTGAAAGGCGGCTACTTCACAGCAGCCTGAGGAACCACAGCCACGTAGTGCTCCGACCATGCAGGCGGACTGGATCGGACACGGGCAACGAGTAAGCAAGAGTCTAGGATTCTGCTTCAAGCACACGGTATCTCATGGGGACACGGAAGCCCTCACATGCATTCTAATACACACAGGGAAAGCGGGTGACCGAGAACAAAGCTCTACCAGGGAACAGGGAGAAGAGCGGGGACTAAGTCATCTCCCACCATGAGTCTAATTAAACACCAAGCGTTCATCGTCTACCACGCCGGCGCTCCACTCCTCACGTGACCCGCGGTCACCACACACGGCTGCTCGCCACCGTCCTCCTCGCCAGCACTGGTGTGGCGCAGCGGGCTTGGGGCGCGGGCTTGCGCTCCCAGGACTACCTGAGGATTGACTGGTTATTGTACTTTTTGACAAAGCCCTTGAGGCAAGGCTGACATCAGAAATTTTTTAATACATTATTGGTTTAAGAAAATGCTAGTGCAGTGCGGACGCCTTTGGGAAAAATTAAAAATAAATACGGAATGGAGGGGTTTACTCCCCGCGGGCCGCACGGAGGCTGCTGGGGGTCCGGACGGTGCATGCTGCTGGCCTGTGCAGCCCCAGAGGGAGCGCTCACGTGGGGCGAGCCAGAGACTGGCACGGCCACCAGCCCTCTGTGCCACCAGCACGGTCCTCTGCTTTGCTCTCCTCAAAAATGGGGTTGTGGATTTGGTACTCAAAGGAAGGAGGGCAGGGAAAGAAGGGGAGCAGGGCGAGGCGCAGCCTGGGCTCTGGCGCAGCACGGTGCACAGCGCCCCACCTGCCGGCAGCCCTTACCTACCAGGCGGCCCGCTAGCCAGACAGGCGCCCGGAGCAGAGGCGGACGGTGGGTGGGAGGGCAGAGGAGGGTCAGGCTGTGTGCTGCTACGGAACAGGAGCTGGAATGGAACCAAGGCAGAGGAGCCTGGCCACCGCGCAGAGCTGTCCGACTCATGCACCCCCGGCCTCACCAACCTCACGGGGAGCCACCAGCCAACGGGGTTTGGGGTTTTTGTTTTTAATGATAGACCCCTCCCCAAAATCACCCCTAAGGAAAAAATATTTGTATTTTACTAAACCATCTGTGCACTCAAAGATGGTCACCTGGAAAGAGGCAAAATATTTAAAAGGATGAAGAAGGTGACATGGAGCAGTTTCCATGGTTTTTGCGGCTACCCCCCACCCCGACAGCACACCCCCAAGGTGTGCAGCTCTCTTGCAATGACTCCTTCCACATGAAGTGGGACCCGGGGTGCAAATGCCAGCAGTCACCCTGTGGTGCAGCCGACCCCAAGGCAGAGGCCTGCAGGAAACCCATTTACAGGGACGGGGTGATGAGGGCCGGTGCAGGAGCAAGATGGCCGCCACACAGAGGCTCAGTGGAGAAACGAGCCGTGGGAAGCCAGTCGGGACACCCTGAGCAAAAGCAGAAGCCGGGTTTTGCTTGCTAGAGATGGCCTTGTGTTGTTTCTCTTCTCAAAACAGGGCAGCTGACAGGCACTGGCCAGGTGCAGGGTGCCCGCGGCTCAGGGGTGCCCACACCACAGCACCTTGGCCCTCTTCTTCCAAGGAGTCTACATTCGTAAAAGTTTGGGATTTTTTCCCTGGGAAATCAAATATAAATTGTGTATCTGATTATACCACCTAAGGGTATGAGAAAGTTTCATAAGTGCCTAGTCTTCTTTCTTCCAGAAATAACAAAAAGCTGCTTTTTATAAAGGTTAAAAACAACAATGTGTTGTAATTCTATTTTTTCAAAAATAAATGAACAAAACAAAACAATAACAACAAAAAGTAAAGACAGAGAGAAAGAGAGAGAGACATATTTGGCATTTTCTCTACTTACTCCTGAATAGGTTGAGGCCCTGAGATTAGACTCTCGTGTCCTTGGGACCACAGGGCCCCCTCAGACCCAGTGCATCAATCCTCCCTCTCCTGGCAGCCCCTCCGCAGTTCCAGACTCCACAAACCTCTGGTCTGCCTCTTCTGAGACTGGCTCAGGCGCTCCACAGAGCTGAACCCCACACTGGGCTGGTGGCCAGTGCTTCCCGCCACGTGCGTCTCGCCAGCACGTCCATCAATGAAAACACACCCTGTAGCAGAGGTACGCGCCGGCCGTGAGGACCGTGGCCATGCACATGTTGACCAGGAAGGGCCTCCAGTGGGTCAGCGCAGGCGCCGGCTCCTCCTCCTTCCTGGGTGGTGCCGGCTCCGCCTCGGCAGGGAAGGCGGCCGGGGTGCCTGGCAGGCCTCTGCCACGGATCCGACTTCTGACTTCAGTGTCGTGACTCGTGCTAAGGAGCAGGAGGGGCACAGTGGGTTACCTGCCCTGGGGGAAGCGGGTGGCGGACACTGCTGTGATGAAGGGATTATGGGCAAAACAAGCTCCATCTTCAGAACATGGCGATACTGACCCAAACCAGTTATCCTGCTGCTTGTCGGGAGGGTTGAGCTAGGGCAGGCAGTAGCCTGAAGCCCACCTGTCCCCTGACCCCAGGTGCCTCAGACAGTGCGTATGGTGGGGGGGCCGCAGGAACCCGGGGGAGTGCCTGCAGTCCACCCTGGAACTTCCGTGCCTGGCCACGTCGGGGCACCCAGATCTCCTCCTCAACAGCTGTACAGCAGCCTGGCATAGGGAAGGGCACCATGCCCTAATCCCCAAACAGATTGCCAGCCACCTCTAATTCTTACTGCCACAAATGACGCGATGCCCCCATGACCTTACCAATCTTGCACACTGGAGGACTGCTGCAGGGCACCTTTCTAGATGCACACCCCTGCTGGGTTCAAGCAGGCACATGTCTTAGCACCTCCCGCCAGAAAGTAGGCAGCAGGGCACTGCCACCAGAGTCCCGGGAGGAGCTGCTCCCGCTCCCTGTGCAAGCTCCATGCAGTGTGGTGCCAGCTCCTGCAGCTGGCTTCCCTGCCACCTCAGCTTCCACCACAAAAGCCTTGGGGTTTGCCTTTCCAAACAAGATGGTCTGTAACACAGACCAGTGGCCAAGCTCTGGTCTCAGCTCAGCTGCCACACATGCCAACAGGTGCTCAGTGATGCTGGCGTTGACATCAGGAAGTAAAACGCAATGAATTGAGCCAAGATGCCACAAAAAGGCCAAGTTCCCCAGAGGCCCACCATGGGGACGGACAGTGTGCTGTCAAGCTGGACATTGCCTTCCAGGACCTGCCAGAAGCCTGGGGGTGGACACTGTCCTTACAGGGCAGAAAGACCCCATTCATTCCATTAAGCCCAATGCCAACGAGTTCCACAAGGTGGTGCCATAGCCCTGTGAAGCTGCCTCTTCCCAAGGCCATCCTGGGCCCAAAGTGGCCTCCTCTAGCCAGGAGAGGGAGGCTTGCTGGTCCAGCAGCCCCACGTGCCGGGGATGTGGACGCACAGCTTGCTGAGGGGAGCCCGCAGCCACAGGTTTCATGACCATGCCTGTCCCAGGAGCAGCAGGTCACTGCCCTCGCCCCAAACAAGCCAGGCTCCCGCATTACCTGTCCATGCTGTGCGGGGCCCTCAAGGGGGTCCTGGTCTCCTCCTTGACGGGGCCATCTTCATCCTCCTCAGCCTCATCCTTCACCCACTGGTGGTTTGAGAAGAACTCCTTGCGTTTCCCATTGTGTGGCTCCAGGATTCGCTTGGGCGGCCGGGGAGGTGGGGGCACATGCTCGGGTGGGGGCTCCAAGTCCTCATGGGACAGCTCCTTCCACTGGTCCTTCAAAGAGCAGCAAGAGGAAGTCCCATTAGTGCTCACCCTGGCTGGTTCATCAGGAAACCCACTCTGCTTCAAGCGAGCAGAGGCAACGGCTTGGCATGGGCTCTGGCTTCCTGCTCTGCAGCCATGTACTCGGAGGGTGAAAGCTTTTGAAAATCAAGCCTATGCTTCCTGCCCGGGCTCTGCGGGGGGAGCACCTCAAAGGCATAACTTGCAACTCAGTAAAATTATGACAACTTTCTAGCTATTTTAAACACAAAGGGCAGCTATTTCCTCTGGCACCTGACAGTGTTTGCACTTTTACAGTTGACGACCTCCAAAGACAAAAACTAGAGCTGGGGGTGCAGCTCAGTGGTAGAACACCTGCCTTGCACACACAGAGCTCTGGTCCCATCCCAGCACCGCATGCGCACACACAGACAAAAACTGAAAACCACCACATGGGCTGCAGCGAAAGCCAAGCTGACCTGCACTGAAGAGTCTCCCATGATGAACTTGGCACCTTCTATCACGGCCAGGTAGGAAAAGCGCAGCTGATCAGCTGTCTGGATCAGCCCCATCCGGAACTTCCTCATCTCCAGCAGCACTTTCTTTATGTCCACAGAAGAAGGGTCTTTCCTCTTGTCCATCTGAAAGTCGGAGAGGAGACAGATTCAGCCAGCTCCACCTCCCCTGGGATGGAGTGCTCTGGTTTCTACCTGGGGAAATCACAGCGCGGCAGGCAAAGGAATTCCAGAAAACATGGGGAAACGGGGGCAAATCGGGACCCTTGGCCACGGGCTGCAGGAGTGCAGAATGGGGGGTGCCCCAGCTCTGCGGGGCTCCGTGGTAAAATGGGAACATTCTGCGAACAGAGCTGTTTAGGGGCAAAGCTACTCCCCAAGTTGTTACAGAGCCAAGGTGCCCTCGCAGAGACCGTGGCGGGGGGCTGCGGTGGGCTGGGGGTGTCTAGGGCGCCTTCAAAGACCTTCTCACCAGCAAGAGGCAGGTGTCGGCCAGGCAGAAGGTCCCTGACCTGCCGATGCCAGCACTGCAGTGCACCACGATGGGGCCATGCTCTGGGTTGAGCGACCCTGACTCGCGGACTTTGAAAAGGAAGTTCAGGAAGGAGGCTGGTGATTCTGGGACTCCGAAGTCAGGCCACGTGGTGTAGTGGAAATGCAAGATCTCCCGAGTTTCTTGATTCTGAAAGATAAAAAGACACGTGATGAGGAGGAGAGCCGCAGAAACCAGGCCCCAGCGCAGAGGGCCCCACGTGGCCCTCCACAGCCCCGGGATGGATCAGCCCCACCTGCTTCTTCTCCCAGGGCCCCTCTTCCCCTGCCTACGCGGCTACAGCTACCTTCTCCCGCCGCACCAGCCACAGTGCCGTCCGTGGCAATCTCGTCAGAAAGCTTTTGTGCTTCCTGCAGAGGGGCAACCCTGACGGCACGCGTGGGCACTGGCTCTGGGCCACCTGGTCCTCAAGACTACCTGGGTGTTCCAGGGCATGGTCATTTTAGAGGAAAAGGTAACCCACCTGCTCTCCACGGGTGGAGGTTGCCATGTGTGGCTCGGCACCCAGCTGAAGAGATGGTGGACAGGAGCAGGGGACCCTGGCTGCTGGCTCCCTGAGCTCGCCCACCACACCATGAGAGATGCGCCCACCCTCCCCAGTTTCCAGATGGGGAGGCTCAGACTCTGAGGTGAGAGGCCCTGCTCAGAGCTCCAGCAGGACTGAGCCCTTGTCCCAAAGTGCTCCCCCTCTCCCAGCCTTCCAGCAACGACTACCGAAGGGCAGAGCCCACAGCACACCAGCACATGCCAAGCCCCACACAGGCACGATGGCCTGACACGGCTGCTCTCAGAGAGACGCCCTGCTGTGACAGCCCCATAGGAAGCCATGGAACTGGCCGCCAGCCACCAGGTCCAGGCATCTCCTGTAACGGTGGGGACACCACACATGTCAGAGCCACCTGAGGCAACGCCGTTCCTTCCTCCCTTGAAGACCATCTCCATGTCACTACAACAGAACTACCTGGGCAGGTGAAAAAAGCACTTAAAGTATATTTTAAAAATGAGTAAGAAAGCATGCCAAAGCCAGGTCTGCTCTTGACCCCTGTAAGGTACAGGCCGCTCACTGCCTCTCCCTTCCTCTTGCCTGCTGCTCTGACACAGAAACTGCACTTTCCAGCTGGGCTCCATCGGTCACACGGTACTAATAAAGGGCTTTTTAGTTTTATTTTTTTTACCTTTTTGCTACAGTGAGGATGAAACCCAGGGCCTTGCACATGCTGAACAAGTGCTCTACACTGAGCCGCACCCCGGCCCTTTTTATTTTTCATTTTGAGACAGGATCTCACTAAGTTGCCAAGCCTGGCCTTGAACTTAGGATGATCCTGCTTCCTCCTCCCGAGCCACGGGGAACGCAGATGTGCACCACCACGCCTGGCTGGCCAAGGGCTTTCTAACATCACAGATGGCTGGAGCAAACAGATCCTAATATCAAACCCAAACCCAGGACGAGCTGCATTCGCTGTGAATTCAGATTCTGTCTGGACTGTGTCCCCCAACAAGCAGGGGTTCTCCAGAAGTCAATCTTAACATCAGGGTGACACACGGGAGGGGGACTGGAAGGGTCTATGTCCAGCCACGGGCACGTGCCAGTGCAGCAAAGCTCTCCTGTGACGCGGCTCCTTCACAGAGCCCTCCCCGTCGGTGCCCACGGCACAGCCAGGGCAGCTGCGCTCCACGCTGCTCTGATCTCTCCACTTCTCGGCAACCCGGCTCCGATCCAGATCTTCCTTCAATTACTAATCCAGTAGCAGGAGCCTGTGACACGGCATGTAAGCACAGGCCCGCCCCACAGGCTCCCGGGCCCCACTTTCCCTTGCACTCACTGTACCGGCCTGGACAGCGCCAGGCTTGGACAGCGCCAGGGGACTAAGCCCATAGCACCTGCTGACCCTCCTGCCCCTACTCCCAGAGCCCTGCAGAGCCCAGTCTGACAGGAGAGGAGGTGCAGACACGGAGTGGGGAAGCCCCTTGCCCGCAGCCTCTCCCTCTGCAACGGCAGGGCCGTGACTCAAGCCCAGCGGTTTGGCTATAGAGGTGGTGGCGAGCGCCATGCTCAGTGGCATCCCCCACTGCCTGGAGCCCTTCCCACTGGGCCCAGCGCTGGCATGGACTCCTCGGGTCACGGCTCCCATGAACGGTCCAGAATGCCCATGGGCAAGCCCTGTGGCACTGCTTAGCCATGTCTTCCACCCTCCGAGACAGTGTTTAGCGACAGCAAGCAGCTGGGGCTGGGGCTCTTCCCAGAGCAAAAAACCCTAAGGCCTCGCCCAGAAAACGGCTGCTGGCCAGGAGAGTCCCCAGAGACCACAGACCACAGAGAAGGCAGCACGCTCTGTGGCATTTAGCTTCCAGGTCGCCCGGGCAGGAGCAGGTCACTTGCAGGTTAGAAATCTGTCTTCCACTAAGAACCGGAGTTACCTATGCTAGAGGACAGAGCTCTGTAGAGAGCAGGCACCCATGACTTCCAGCCCCCGGGGCCCTGGTCACTAACTGCACAATGAGCTCTGCTCACCCTGATGCCACGTCTCGCTCAGGCTTCAGCGCATGGCAACTCTGCGTCAGGGCTGGGAGAAGCAACCCAACCAGCAACTGCCCAAGGCGCCGGGGTGAAGGCCACCTTACCACAAGGTTCTCCAGCTCCAGCTGTCGCACTGTGTAGTACGACTTGATGTCTTCAGAGATCAGTGTCAATTTCAAATTTGTGTCATCAAAGATCATCTCCTTTTCTTCTTTCTGTGGCCAGTACTGTGCACATTTCAACTAGGGGAGGAAATAACACTGAATTACTGTGAGCAACCGTTTTCCCACGACAAGAGGTTGGAAACCATTCCTGGGCCTTATGACAATGTAAAGGCCCAGAATTTTCTGAGCCTGGAAGACACGGTCAGTGCAGCAGCCTGCCTCTGGGGGTGGGAGGGGCAGTGGAGACGCGGATGGGGCGGCAGCCTTCCCGCGGAGCAGCTCTGCTCTGCAGCAACAGGGTGCTTGGCTCTGACTCTTGCCTGCCAGCTCTTCTGGCTCTTACAAAGGCCTTTATGCAGCCATTTCGAACATCGCCAAGACCTGACCTAGCTGCGGGTAGATGCCTCACCCCTGCAGGAACCCTCGCAGGAACTGCAAACGGGCCCAAGGGACACAAGCAGGCTCGGCCCACCCTTTTGCTCTGGTTTGGTTCAGTCCAAAAAAAACACTTCTAAGTTCTATTTTGATAATTTCAGAAACTACTTGATGACCTTGATTTAAATGTTGGTCATTAAGGTTTTTAAAACAAGCAAACTCAAACAGATTTGGTTTCATCTGAAGTTTAAGGAAGAAAATTGAGTTTATTTTTAGAGGCTTCCTGCTGGGACAAGTCTCTGTGCCAGTTACTCAAGAACCCCCTGCCGGTGGGTGGCCGCGCTGCGGGTCTAAGAGGTAGAGATTGCCAACCTGCCGAGCAACCCGGGGGGACCTGGCCATTCCCACACTCACAACGCCAGCCTGTGCCAGTCACACTCGTGGTTCACACACTGACCCACCGGACACTCCTCTGGGGCCAAGGATGACGGGAGCGAAGGAGCCCACTCAGGGCCCGCCCTGTCGCTGGGAGAGACCACTTGTCCAGCAGTGACGAGGTGAACGTGGGAAGGGCTGTGGGCAGAGCACTATGACTGTGCCCTGGGGACAGAGCAGGGGGACATTTCAGGTTGGTTAGAGAAGAGCACAGAGGCAGCTCTGGGAAGAGGAAGGTCTGAGGACGGCCAGCGTTTCCTGGGCAGTGACTATAGATCCAGGCTCAGGGGAGCAGCAGGAGATGGGCAATGGGGCCCAGGGCCCAGCTGGTGCTGACGTCAGGCCGAAAAACCCACAGCCTCCCCTATGGCGAAGGGGTGGCGAAGGGCCAGTGGACCTTGAGGAGGAAGAGAAAAGCGCAGAGGCTGGCAGTCCTGCTCTGAGGCTGGAAGCTGCCCCCAAACAAAACCAAAGCAAAAATCGAGAGAAACCAATGAAGAAATGCCGGGGGTCATGCCAGAGAGCACTGAGCTTCACCCCAAGACGGATGCCGACAGGGCTTCCTCCAGAGCCTGTCTGAAAGATCCACGCCACCCAGTCACCAATGGTGAGCTGCCAGAGATGAGTCCATGGATGGGGCCAGCTGTCAGCACCAAAGCAATTGTGCCACACAGGACATGGAGGCCTGAACCAGGAGGCAAGATCCCCGTGGAGCAAGAGTGAGACGGGCCGGGAACGAAACCTCGGAAGAACCAGCAGGAACGCATTCATCCCCACACTGCTGGCGGCTGCACCCCAGGAACAGTCTGACCTGGTGGTTCAGGGCCACCTGTGCCGGAGTGGGCTCCCACCACTAAGAGCAGGGAGAGGACGAGCAAAGGACAGCACAGTGGCCACCGGTCCTCAGCTCATGAGCTGGGCAGACAAGCTGGACACCTCACTTCCATTTGGCAAGCGCTCACTTTCAGAACCAAAAATAAAGCCTAATAAATCTTTATAATCTGGGTAAAAACTAAGATTTCAGAGGACTTTTGGCACATGACCAAACATCCACCAACCAATACTTAATTCTAAGAACTCTTTAGGCTTTTGCAGGAACATTTCATTTGTTTCCTGTGGAAATTTTTGTCTTAAACACAAAATAACTACCTGATCACTATTGCAGTCACCCTATTAGACGGTTACACTTCAACCTGAACAGGAGACTGACTTTTATGAGAAAGTAGTCCATCACTGGGGACTCAAAACTGAGCCCTAGCTGGGCGCAATGGCCCAGGCCTGTAATCCCAGCAGTTCAGGAGGCTAAGGCAGGAGGATCGTGAGTTCAAAGCCAGCCTCAGCAACTTAGCAAGGCCCTGAGCAACTCAGTGAGACCCTGTCTCTAAATGAAACATAAAAAAGGACTGGGGATGTGGCTCAGTGGTTAAGCGTCCCTGGGTTCAGTCCCCAGTACTAAACCAATCCAAACCAAACTGAGGCCTATCTTGGTTGGCACCAGACAGGAAAGTGCTGGCGTCACTGGTAGTTGCCATTTCCACCATGAAGGCAGATGTCAGTGAGGGTCCTCGGGCCTTCCTAAGCAGATGGCCAAGCCATCGCAGGAACCACCTCTGGAGGCCAGCCTGTGACCCTGAGATGAGTGACGTGAATTTCCCAATTACGAACACAGAGTACCAGTGCACAGAGCGCGAGATGCGTGAGCCGAGGCTGGGCGACAGAACGCAGTCATTGCACAGAAGCCTGAAGCCCCGCAGTGGCTCCGCAGGGTTTCAGGAGAGACAAAGGCCAAGTTCCGAAAGGGCGAGTGAAACTCACCTAGCTCGCTTCCCTGCCTGAGCAACAAGCCAGCCCTTACACAAGCGTGCTCCACGTTGACGTTGTCTAAAGTCTGTTTTAAAAACCGAACCAACAAGAACTTTGACCATGCACGTGACCCCAGGCCCACACACACAATTATCTTCTGCACACTGGTTTCCAGGAACTGCGGGTCCCGGGAGGTTCAGTCAGGCCTGCCAACAGCAAGAGGGGACCTTCCTGGGCTATTTGGTGAAAGAAGGAAACCAGAAAGCGGATAGGAATCACACGGACACTCCATAAGCCGGTCATAGCACGGGCAGTGTGGACGTCCCGGCCGGGGAGAGTGCCAGCCAGACACAGTGGCTTCTCGGCACCCTCCCAGCCGACCCTCTGGAATGATCCTGTTGATGCAGAACTGAAAACACTGATCCTAAAGAGCCTTTAAGAATCCCTGCCATACAGTGGATTTTGTGCCAGTGTGCATGCCTGAGCAACCCGGACTGGAACTGGACAGTTACCAGGAAAAGGAAGCCCACCAGCCATGTTTTTTGCTGGCCAACATAGTAATCTCAGGGGGAAGGTGGTCCCAGTGGATCTGTGGTCTGTTTACGGTCAGTGCTGGGTAGGAGACGACCAGGCCGGTGCCAAGCATGTAACTATGGCACCTAACACAGCTCCTTGTTGTAACATGGCAACAGTTGCTAAAGCAAACCATGAACTTAGAGCAAAGAGGTTTTACTAGAACTGTGAGCAATCAATAAAAGGAAAATCCTACTGTGTCTGATGCTTTTTGAATAAATATGTCAACTTAAAATCTCAATCCCCAATGTCATCTAGAGCAGTCCTCTGCCAGGGGCCATCTCGCCCCCAGGGGATCCTGAGCGTGGAGATGTGCCTTGAAGTGCCACAGCTGGGTCAGGGGGGTGGGGCCAGTGAAGTCGCTGCTCATCCTAAAACACGCAGGTCAGCTCATTCCAGCAGAGAGTGACCAGCTCCATGTCACTCGTGCCACAAGAGGCTTCCCTTGCAGAGTGGGCTGTGGGAACCTAGTGCTTTGTCTGACACCGCTGACAGGAGCTGCTGCACATCTGCAACGTCACCTTTAATAACCAGGCCACAGCAGCAGAAAGAAAAAGAGAAAATCCACTTTCACTGAAAAAGCAGTCCTAAGGTGAGAAGCGCACTAAGGACTGAGCCCGCAGGCAGGCTGCTCACCTGCCACTGTGCAGCCACTGAGTGTTCATGATGCACAGGGTGCGTCGAAGTTACCCAGACGAGGCCAACAGCGATTCTGGCCCGGGCCCACCTTGGAAGCTGCTGGGCCGCCTCCTCAGCAGGCGGCGGTGGCTCTGTGGCTGGTGCCTGGCTCTCGCCGCCAGGCCCCCTCTGATGTGTGCCTTCTGTGCACTGGGTTCGTCCTCTTTTGGACACAACTGTGCCTTCTTTGGAGGAGTGGCTTCTTTGGAGCCCTCCTGTCCCAGGAGGCCAAGACAGCTACGAGAGGACCCCAGCTGACCCCAGGGAGCACAGGGCCACGACCTGGCAAGGCCCAGGGACAGCCAGTTCCCTGCTCCCAGGCTGCACATCCCGCGGTCCTCAGCTCATCTTCTCTAGGGCCTCAACCTGCCTCTGAAGCTGGGAAGCCCAGAAGTGCTAGCAGAGCCCAGGAGGGGCCAGTGCAGGGGGAGGTAAGGGGCCTGTGGCTCTGCTGAACGCCAGCCTTAGGCCCTGCCTACGAAGCCACTGTTGGAACAGACAGACTGTTGAGGGGTGATCACAGGAGTGAGGAGGATGAAGGGCAGGAGGGCGACCAGGAGACCGGGGGCAGCACCCTGAGGACATCTGGACATGGGTAAGCGCAGGCGCTGTGATTCAGAGCCTCGCGTCAAAGAGACCCTAAGAGAGAACTGGTCCTGGAGTTTGGAGAGCGGGACAGACAGGCAGGTAAGCAGGGCCTGTAGCTGCCAGGGACCATCCTGTGAGCAAGGAGCAAGAGGGGGTTCAGCTGGGAGGAGAGGTGGTGAGGCCTGAGTGAGCAAGAACGTTCTGGAAGCATGGTGCAGAATGGACTGAGGCAGAGAGCTGAAGCAGGGGTGGCTGAAGGGACAGATGTGACAGGGGCAGTGCTTTCAGAGTGGCACAGAACCAGCAGACACCCAGTCCGGCAGGTGGCTCGCTGCTGGGCCTCTGGATATTTTATGGCAACAAATCTACCTCGAGGCCAGCAGCCCGGGCTCCCAGAGCCACCTCTGCATGTCCACGGAAGGCTCACTCTGACCAGCCAGAGAGGCAGGTACAATGGTGACGTACCCGCAAGTCGCTTTTCAGGAACAACTATGTCGCGCACCCCACACGTAGGTGACAGCAGCCTGGAGGCGCAGGCCCGGGACAAGAACGCCTACACAGAGCTGGGGAGCCACGGGGCGGCGGGGGCAGCCAGGCCCCTCTTCCCTTCCCTCAGGTATCTGACTGGCTTACAACAGGTGTGTATTTATATACTGCTTCTTTGATTTTTTAAAATGAAACAATACCATGCAAAGGAACTATAAACATAATCAAAATAAAGAAATTCAGATGAAAATGTAACTCAATGGACAAACAGGCACAGGGACAGTGACATCAAGAGGAACCAGGGGGCACTTACCGAGCCCTTCTCCATCACTCGGTTGAGCATGACCACGCCCCTGCTCTTCTGCTCCCACACCATCTCCCAGAAGTGGCCGCACGTGTTAGGCAAAGGGCCCTGCAAACACACAGATGACGACGTGTGACGCTGGAGACGCCACAGGTGCGCTTACCTGCGGCAGTCAGCAGACCACAGTGCCTGGGTCTCCCAGCCCAGAGTGGCGGCTGAGGCAGGACCAGGACTGCCCATCCTTGCCTAGCGGGCAGTTGTCCCTGTCCTGTCTCAACCACACGGTGGTGCACCCCGACGCAGGACTGAATGGCCAAGGATAATGCTGAGGGGTCTCCCCTGGCTCCTCGCCAAGGGCAGGTGGGACATGGCACAAAACTCTCAGGTACAGGTGAGAAGCAGTGAGAGGCAGCGAGAGTGTGACCAACTGTGACTCTTCTGGTTGTCCCAGCCCAGCTCCAATCACTTATCACCTTGTGACCTCAGGCAGGCACCTCGCCCCTGTGCCTCAGTCCCCCTCTATCTCACTTGAGCATAAACAGCGCCTCATCACAGGGCCGTGAAAACACCTCTACTCACACAGGCCCAGGACTGAGCCGTGCCCAGAACAGAGGCGCCCAGTGGAGGGCGGGCTCCCACTCCTGCTATCCACCAGGAGCCTGGCCACCCGTGGCCTTCAGCCTGGGACCAGGAACACAGAAATGTGGATGCCCAGATGGCGGTGCAGGTGGGCATGGGGGCACCTACAGAGCAGCTGGCCAGGCTCACTTCAGCCCGCCTGGCAATTGGCGCTGGGGTTTTGGATGCAGGGCACGGGTGTCTCAGGTTCGCCTCAGCTGGCAGCGCTGCCTGGGAGGAGCATCGCCAGTGCCACGTACCCCTCCCTTGGGCCAGCACCACCTCTACGAGAATGGCTTCTGTTCTCACTGACTGCCACCCAGCTTGCCCCGATTCTGTCAACCTTCGCCCTCTGAGCCCTGCCACTCTTTCCTGGTCCAGGCGGCCCAAGGTGAGCTCCCTCTTCCCCCAAGCTCAGCTCCAGCCATGTCCCCTGTGCCATCACACAGGCCACCCTTCCCCTCAGCTAACACACGCAGCTCCTGCAGGCAATTGTCGCACAGTCCCTGGCTGGCCACCTGGTTCTGGCAAGGAGGACCTGTCACAGGGTCCTGCAGCTGCAGCATTCTGCACTCTCGGTCACTCGCCTGCTGTCCTCCCTGCCCGCTTGACGAGCTCAGTTTAAGATGGCCTGGGGCTCACCCAGATGGGCGCTGAGAGCGGCCGTGGCGGTGCGGAGGGCACTGCTGGGAGCCCGCGGCCCCTCGCCCCGACTTACTCATGGGGCCGCGGGCTCGTGTCGTTGGTGTGATGGACGGCAGTGAACATGCACGTGGCTTGGGGGGGTCCGGCCACGACGTCCAGGAGAGCCACCGAGCAGCGGGCTGCTCTGATTCCTTTTGGAAACAGCAGGGCAGGCCTAGGCCAGCAGCGTACAACCCGCAGTCCCACCGACAGGACTGGCGGGTGTCATGGGTTCCAACAAGCACGAGGGCAGGCGTGGGCATGGCACGGAAGCTCCTCAGCACCCAGCCTGACGCTACACACCCCAGGATGGGGCTGCAAAGGGCTTCCTGACCTCGAAAAGTTGACATCTCCCAGAAGAGAAGTCCTGGAGAAGCCACGGTACCTCAACCTCTGCCCACAGCAGGCCTGCCCTTCAGAACCCTGCTCCCAGCAGCCCATCCTGGACACCCCAGGGGCGCTGGGAGGAGCAGGGGCTGGGCCGGGGGGCCGCTCTGTGCGCACAAGCCAAGAACTCACTCCAACACCCGCAGACTGAACTGGCCTGGCTGGTGGTCACCATGCCGGCTGGGAGGTGTTGGGGTCATGGACACGGGGAACAGCGGGGAGAGAAGGGACTGAGAAGGGCCGGAGACATGCCCTGGCCCAGGGCCCTGTCCAAAGCGGCCTTTGTTCACAAGCCTTCTGGCTTGGCTAGAGCCTTGGCTTCCACGCAGCAAGCAGAAGGCGCTCAAAATCATCCCGCAAAAGCCCGGTAAACTGACGCAGAGTGACAAGACAACGGGCACCGCGAAAAACGAAACAGAACACTTTAGACTCTTTAAGCCAACCTCAGGTAACAGGTTAAGACTGGGGAACATTAATTAATTTAATTAGTGAATTAATTAATTAAGAAGAATAAAAAGAGTCCGCTTTACCCCGCCTAGACACTTGCGGTCTTCTGGTCACAAACCATCAAGTGTTTTATAAGAGACTCAATCAATCATTAAACCACTGCCATGCTTTTCTTCCCATAAAGATGCCCACAGCCAGCAGGCGTTTAAGTGACTTCATGCTTGTTCGTGTACTCTAATGACACTCTTCTCAGAGCCAAAGGAGGCGGCCACGGTGAGGAGTTCTGAATGGCTCCTGGGACAGAGATGCCTGGCCTCCTGCTACCCTCTTCCGCCTGCCACTAGAAGTGCTTGGCGCTGAGGCGAGTCCTTCTCGAATCAGCACAGGAACAGGCCCTTCCTGAGCCGTACTCTGTGGCCCACCCACAGGCCAGGGGGGTCTGCGGCTGCCTCCTCAGTGCTGTCCTTCCCCACCCTCGCTACCCTCCTGAACAGATCAGAGTCACAACAAGCTGCATCTTCGAAGGAGGCTTTTCTCCTTTCTTTGCTCTTTGGTTTATTAAACACCTGAACTTCTAAACAATCCAGCAGGTTTTGTTTGAGATGCGGACAGTTTAAAACTCTAGTTAACAACAAAAAAACTTGAGACAACCTCTTTACCTGGGTAAGAATATAACTCCTCTGGGCTTCTTCCATTTTTATCAAACTAGCATTGATATAGTCGTTTTCTTCCTGGTGTAGCTTAATCCGACTATGGTCGACTGAAAGGGAAACAAAACCCAGGTCAGTCTGGAGGCTGGGATGTCCACACAGCCAGTGCTCCCGCAGAGCACCAGAGGGGAGCCCGCAGCTGGAGGGAGGCACTGCCACTGTCTATGTGGGGCAACCGGCATTTTCAGAAAGCCTTCTCTGAAGCGCCTGTAGTTCTGCCCTGAACAGCGGCAGTGTGGCCTACACCAGACCCTCCACCAGGTCCCAGCCCGGAGTCTGCTCTCGGTCTTCCCTCCTGTGACAACATCACACTCCCCAAACTTGGTGGGCCACTGCCGGGCACCAAAAGATCCATTTTGTAGTGCTTAACCAACTTCTACATGGTGAAAAATAGTGGCTTTAATCTTTTTTTTTTTTTTTTTTTTAATTTTTTTTAGTTGTAGATGGACACGATACCTTCGTTTTATTTATTCATTTTTATGTGGTGCTGAGGATCGAACCCAATGCCTCACATGTACAAGGTAAGTGCTCCACCACTGGGCCACAACCCAGCCCTATGTGGCTTTAATCTTTAAGGGACCAAAATTTACCAAAAATCCCACGTAGGCCTCACAGCTCTCGCCTGCACAGTGAGCTAGAGCAGGGAGGCTATGTGACCGTGCCTCCACCCAACCTGTGTCCAGGGCGTCGGGACTAGAGACCTGGGCACACAGCACTGTGCAGTCACACTCGGAATTCCTTTCTGCGAGTTTTTTTTTTTTTTGAAAGTCCAAGTACAATTAACTCAGAACAACTTAGGCCTTTCAAATGTCATCATTAAAGACTTGTTTTTCAAAGAATTTAGCTGGAAAAAAACTCCAAACCCAAAACACTACAAATATATAAATGTAACTTTCATATTAGTTTTAAAAACCAAACTCGCAGAATTTCTGCCCCAGGTTATTGAAAACCAAGGCCACCCTTCCTCACCAGACTCTGTCACAAGAGCAGTGTTCCCCTGAGGGCCACTTGCCTTATCACGCTGGCTGACAAGAGCAGGTGGGCACTCTCATTCCTGGCACAGCACAAGGGACGAGGAACCCAGGTGACTGGCCACCCATAAGTAGCACCTTCTCCCGGGACCATGGGGGCAAGCAGAGTGACGGCAGGGGGGCAAGCGGCTTGCGGCTTGGGTGCTAAGGAAGGGCTCCCGAGAGAGGTGCCTGAGGACGCGCCACGTGGGACGCTGTTTCCCCACACAGGGGCAGAGGGCCGACACACACCGAGATACTTGGGTGATTTTAAGTGGATCATGGAAATAAAAGATCTCAAAAAACAAAACAAAACAAAAAACAACGAATCATGTGACTGGCGCTGGTGGGTGAGTGGGCTCAAACTCCACCGGGCGGCCCTGGGTGGCAACTTGTCTGTCCTCTGGGCCTTGGCTGTTCACTTGCCAAGTGCAAGGTCAGCAAGTGCTGCAGGGAGCAGTGGCCAGGTTGGTGGGTGCAGCTGAGTTCCGCGGCCGGTGCAGACAGGTGCTCTTGTCACCCATTCAGGCAGCAGGCCACCTGCCACCTGGACTCACTCCCCCTTTTGCCCCCTAATGTGAACAGCAAATTAGTTTTTCTACTGGCAGGTAGAGGTAGGGGACAGGCCTGGGGCAGAAGTGCAGCAGTGAGCTCCCAGGAAGGCACGTCAAACACTGTGCGACCTGTGCGAGCGGCTGCCAAGCCACTTAGACAAGAAAGAGGCAAGATGAAGCAGATGAACACCACCGACGACACTGTTCCCTGCGTCAGAGTGAGCATGGCCGAAGCTAGACAGCCAGGGTGACCTGGCACCATGGGAATGAGGCCAGTGGGGACTGTTCTCTGGTGCTCGGATCGGCTGTCCAGAGGTTTCTGACCAGCACTTCACAGCAGCGTCACTGAGGTTTTTGTTCTTACTTGCTTAATGTTTTTTTTTAAATAAATACGTGTGCAGTGCCTCAGTCTAGACACGCTACATCAAAAGCATCAGGTGCTGGGGCACCGCTGTGTCACCTGGACTGCGCTTCAGATGTCCTGATGGCGACTGTCTCCACCTCAGCCAGTATTTACGGAGTGCTTTCTACACCTGGGCAGGTTTCATTCCACCGTCACACCCTCTTACAAGGTAAGGGTGACTCCTGTTCTACTGGCAGGCAGAGGACAGAGCAGGCTGCCCGGAGCCACAGGGTCCTCAGTGGCAGAGCAGAGATGAAACCCAGCAGGGAACCATGCAGCGGCCGAGGGTCACACGCTCTGCACCAATTCTAGTGCAGTTTCAGGCCCTCCCAGAACTTGAGCACTGCCAGAGGCATGGGCAGCCTCCACCCTGCACGGGTCTGCAGACCCAGGGAGGAGCAGAAAGGCCGTGGTGCTTGGTGGAACCTGGTGGAGATGCTCGAGCCCAGGTTTTGAACTCAGCTGCAGTTTTCCTTGTTTCACACAAATTCTAACATGTTCAGTTATTTACCTTCAAGACGTGGGCATCCTGAGTGCCAACCACTCAGAAGGCAGGAGGGTGCCCAGGGCAGCAGGTGCACCCACAGCTGTAAAAGTGAGCTCTGATGGAGGGAGAGGGACATGATGGGTGGAGGGCTGTGGTATACACTGAGGTGGGATGGAGCGCCCAGCCGCCTGCCTGCATGGGGCAGCCTGCAGTTCCACACCAGGCTGGGCTAACAATACTTGTGCTGAGTCACCCAGAAAAGGTCGCATCAGGCCCACTGCACTCAGCCTCAGCTGGTAGGAAAATGACTCATCACAAAACAGTTGAGCTAAAAAAAAGTGCTTTGAACTTTTTGCTGAATTTTCCAGAAACTGAAACCCCACCTCTGCGATGGTGGAAAAATGAGCCATTACTATAAGTCTCTAATTTCCTTATTATAGCAAACAATCAAGTCACAACCCTTGGACTGCTCCTGATTTATTGCCAAGCCCTGGGGCTAACAGCGTGCTGAGCCACAGGCCCTGACGCCAGGAGGAGCTAGCGGCCCGCTGGGTGGATACTTACAGGGACTGACATCTCGGTACCTGTTTCGGTTTTTGTTCTTAGGAAGCTTCGCCACTCTACAGGGGAAGTCACTGGCTTCATGTCGGATATCCTACAAAAAAGGATAAAGAGCTCTCTTGAAATCTCTGGCATCAGGAATTCATCCAGACGTTTAACTGAGCGCCGGCGTGCCAGGCACAGGGGGCAGAAACAGACACGGAAAAGGGCCAGGCGGTAATTCAGAGGCATGGACAAGGTCACTGGAGGAAACAAGAGGAACAAGCCGGGGCCTGGGGTGGGAGGTGTGGGGAGGACGGAGGCAGACAGAGGGGGCGTTCACTTCACTCAGGAACACCCAGCGCCGCAGAGGCAGGGGCTGCGGAGTCATCCCGTGCCAGGAACAGCGAGGGGGCAGTGGGAGGAATGGCAGATGGCTGGAGGACACGGGTGGGCAGGCCAGAGCTCCAGGAGCCTGGATTGCCAGCCTCAGGTTCCAATAGGAACCTTTTGTAAAAGGACATGCGTGCCAGCAACCACCTGTTCTCCCACGAAGGGTAAACGCCTCCCTCCAGGGATCCAAGGAGCCAGCCCCGCTCCCTCCTCGCACACCACGCACCACCGTGCGCACAGGGGTCAGTCACGGGTGCCATCCGTTCTACGACCACCAAGGGCCCACCACACACCACCCTGTGAATGCACTCACCGCCACCAACCTGTAGCTGCAAAAATGGTCGCAACTGTAAATTTTGTAGGTTTTACCACAATTCAAAAAAGGGGACAAAGACAAGCCCTCAATGGACAGCAGCCAGAGAGGCGGAGGCAGCAGGGTTCTGGGAGCCAAATCAGACGTCCAGGAGCTTCACAGACCTGAGAAGGTACACACCCACCACACAACAGCGGGGCAGCCAAGACTGTCGCGAGTCCCTGTTTCCTGGAAAATGTAGACCAGGGGGTCTCCAGAGCGGAGCTAGATGGCACAGTGAAGTATGAAGGCTCCACCCAAACCAGGGCTAAGTGACCACATGCAGGCAAAGCACCAGAACCTCGTCCTTTCCCTTTTCAACAACTCCCACTGCGGGCAGCTCACCCTCCCCTCCAGGCAGGAGGCAGAGGATCTGACCAGACAGGAGCCAAGACTGGAAGACCTGCACCCGCAGCCCAAGGCCCTGTGACCAGGCAAGTTCACCGGGCCCTCACCCCTGCTCAGCCCCTCCATGTGCCTGCAAGCCACCTTCTCTATCCATCCCATGTGGACACCGCTGACAAGACTCAACATGACAGTCCTTCAGAAACAGACAAAAACCAGGGAAAGGCCCTTGATGAAACAGACTATGGAGAATAGATTTAAAATATGTCACCAATATACTCAGAAAGATAAGATCTTATATTATAAATTAAGAACAGGATATTATATAAAATAAAATTTTCTCTTGGAATTAGAAACAAAATAACAAAAATGATAAGCCCAGCTGAAGAGTCAGATAAAAGTGGAAGAAACACTCCCACAAAAGTAAAGCCAAAAATAAATTCCAGCATGCATGAGGCCCTGAGTTTGACTCCCAGCCCCACCAACAAACATACACATAAAATAAGCAAACCAAAGTAAAACTATAAGGTAAGAAAGCATCAAAAAAATGTTTTCAGGGCAATATCCCAGCTGATCAAGCACTCATGGTGAGGACAACAGAGCCGTCCTGAGGCACTGATGTGCAGTCCAGGATCCCAGGCACAAGCAAGACTCAGCGCCTCTGAGGAAAAAGTGCACTTTCAAAGGAAAAGGGATTAGAGCAGCTTCAGACTCTGCAGGAACACAAAGCGGGCCAGAACCGGAGCGCGCCTTCCAGATTCTGAAGAGAAACAACTTCAACCTAGACCTGCACACCCAGCCCCACAGTCCACCAATGAGAAGGACGACAAAACCATTCCCTGACACGAAGCATCTTTCACAAAAGTCACCTTCCCAGCATGCCCTCCACCCGAGTGAAGACATAGCTAAGAAAGGTAAAGACGTGAGACACGGAGAAGCAACCCAACCTGGGAACAGAGGCAAAGAAAATTACCACAAAAACTGTGGAAACTGAATTTCCTGCCAGTATGACTCAGACAGCAGCGCCAACAACACGTCTCTGGCACCACCTTCACTGCCCCCAACCAAACCACCAGAAGGAAACAAGAAGACCTGAAATTCAGGAAATAGGGGATTTCAACGGAGAAAGCAAAGGCAGTCTTAAGAGGACAGCGACGCACAGCAGGTCTACACACCAGACAGATGGAGGGTGCAGCCCTCCAAAAGGAGCCCTCCACGAAAACCCTGCCCTAGAAAGCACGAGGACAGCTCTGTCCAGCACAGCAGCCACTGGCCACATGGGCCAACTGCACGGAGATGTTCTGTGAGTGTGATCTTCACTTCAGCATTTAAAGACATAAAAAAGCACAAAAAAAGAGTGAAAAATACCTCAAAATATTTTAAATACTGATATTGATATTTGTAGCAATAATGTGGTAAAATTGAGTTAAGAAAAATAGACCATTAATTCCACCTGGAAAATTGTTCTGAGATGCTACGAGAAGGTACGGGAATAATTAGCAACAGGTGCACAGAAAACCATGCAAAGGGGGGGAAAAAGCAGTTAACAACAGAAAATCCCAAACAGAAAAGGTACAGCACATGTGCCTATGTGTGTCCAAAAACCAGGCACACAACAAATACTGACTCAATCAAAAAGTGTAGTGGGAGAGGGGAGGAGAGCAGAGGGGGTGGGAAAGGGGGATAAGCAAAGGGAAGGGCTGGTTAAGAGCATGAAATCCACGACCTAACAGGCATCTTCATAAAGAATCAAAAGCTAAGCAGTCTGCCTAAAAATACAGAGATACAAACAAGCTGGAATCAGCATCTCTAGGAGTTGGAAACTGCAGGGGACAGACAGGGCTGTGGCCTGCAGAGGGGCAGAGCAAACCATCGGACCTCACTGCAAGCCTCTCGGGACCATGCCACTGCTAGAGCCATGTCACCTTCAACTTGGATGGAGGGAAGGAATAAAAAAAAGTTGGGAGCAGCAGCCTGGGCCTGTAATCCCATTACTTGGGAGACTAAGGGAAGAGAATCACAAGTTCAAGGCCAGCCTGGGCAACTGAGACCATGTCTCAAAAAATAACAATAATAATTAATTAAAAGAGGCAGGGTGTAGTTCAGTGATAGCACACCCCTGCTCAAACTCCAGTACTAGGGGGGAAAAAAAGAGTGCTCATATTCTGCTTCTCTACTATTGATTTATAAAACTATAAAAAGGCAGGGGGAGTTTTTGACCCAGGAGAGACTAGCTAATGACTTAAATGCTTGTTGACAGATAGAAGCCTACCTGAGAACGAAGAAATGAACCCAGTTCTAACACGTCCATCCCATCATTCGTGGAAGAGGCCAAGCTTGTGGGGAAATGCTATCGACAGAGCCCAAAAATAAACTAAAGGAATAAAAACCCAAGTCTTAAGTTTGTTTTCTACCTATGATTGTAACTGGAAACCTCCAGCAATAGAGAGGAATTCTTCTAGTGAAGTCAAGCAGCCTGGTCAGCGCAGCTGGCGAGCTGGACAGAGATGGAAGGAGCACTCGCTATGGAGACAGCAAATGTATAATTTGTGATGATCGAAGGGGGTTATCAGTAGGTGCTTTTCGTGGTGTGTGTGTGTGTGTGTGAGAGAGAGGCAGGCAGGCGGCAGGCAGGCAGAAACAGAGAGACTTGGAGGTGTCATTTAATAAGGATGCTGGGAAAGTTAAGAGGGATTTATACAATACTTTTTTTAAAAGTAGATTTAAAAATTAAGGTATGCCCATAGAGCAAACTCCACTGTGTCTTAAGTGTTTACAGTATCATAAGATTTTCCTAAGCGTCTCTGAGGTATAGTTGACAAATAAAAATTACCATTTTATGTGCTCAGTTCAGTGAATTTTAAGGAATGTCTTCAGCCATGTAATCATCAATGTGACCAAGATACAGGACATTTCCATCACTCCAAAAAGTTCACCTTTGCTCCGGCCCCAGGCATGCGAACCCCAGTGGGGAGTATGAAGTCTACCATGTCCCACCATGGCTGCTTCCCTGGCTGCTGAGACAACTGTGCTGAAATCCCATTTGTCTCTTTCCTCCCTCCCTCCCTCCCTCTTCTCTTTCTGCAACGTTGGGGATTGAACCCAGGGCCTCACGCATGCTGGCCACTGAGTTACATCTCCAGTCCTTAAAAAACAAAACAAAACAAAACAAAACAAAACAGAGTCTTGCTAAATTGCCCAGGCTGGCCTTGAATTTGAAATCTTCCTGCCACAGCCTCCTGAGTACCTGGGATTACAGGAGTGTACCACCACACCCAGCTTTCAAAGCCATTAATTATGAATGTCTGCCTCTTCTTTCAGTTCTTGATTTCTGCTTCATTTATTTGGAAGTTTTTTGAGGTACATTTGCATTTAGGACCAAATATCTCCTTGACAGAGTGATTCCCTCATCATGAAACATCTGTTGATCTCCAGTAACATCCCTTATTCTAAATTCTGATAATAATATAGTCACTCAGATTTCTTTTGATTAGTATGTGCATGGTATATCTTTATCTAGCCTTAGCTTATCTCTGTCTTTATTTTATTTTGGTACTGGAGGTTGAACTCAGGGGCACTCGACCCCTGAGCCACATCCCCAGCCCTATTTTGTGTTTTATGTAGAGACAGGGTCTCACTGAGTTGCTTAGCACCTCGCCGCTGCTGAGGCTGGCCTTGAACTCACCATTCTCCTGTCTCAGCCTCCCTAAGTGCTGGGATTACAGGCGTGCACCACCACGCCCGGCTTGTCTTTATTTTTAAAGTGAATTTTTATAGACAGTATAGAGTTGAATTATACTTTTAAAATCTAATCTGATAATCCTCTTCATTTAACTCAGGTATTTAGACCATTTATATTTAATGCAATTATTGACGTGGTTGATTTAGACCTACCACCTTGCTAGTTGGTGACTAGTTTTGCATATGGTCCATTCGTTCTCTCTTCTTTCCTCTTGTCCTGGCTTCTTCTGGCTTGTCCCGCCTTCCTTCCTCTTTCCTTGCATTCCATCTTACCTTCCCTGTTGATGCTCTTATTTCCACTGGTGCCTTCTCTCTAGTTTTTTGGTAGTTCTACAGGGTTTATAATATGCATTTAACATAATGGTCTGCCTCCTAAAAATATCACACTTTACCGACAACGTGAGAAAGGTGTATTTCCATTTCCCCTACTTATCCTTTTTGCTATTGTTATACTTTACTTCTGTTATAAATACTACAATATACTTTAATTTTTGCTTTGAAAAACTGCCTCTTAATTTTCAAAATGAGAATAGTGTATTTCATATTAATCTACATATAAACAAATTTTGATACTCCTTATTCATTTATTTAGATCCAGATTTTCATATTTTATCATTTCTCTTCTGTTTTAAGGACATTTCTTTTCTGTTTTAAGGACTTTGGCCAGTTGGCAACAAATGCTTCCATTTTTTTCCCTAGAAGTCTTTATTTTGATTTCATTTTTGAAAAATGGTTCTATCTTGGATTTCACTGGATATATCTTGACAGTTTTTTCATGATACTATTCCATAATTTTTTCATTTAAAGTATTTGACAAGAAGCTTGTAGCTATTTTTTATTTTCCTGGTGTGTGTGTGTGTGTGTGTGTGTGTGTGTGTGTGAATACAAACCACCTCTGGTGTCTTTAAGCTTTTATCAGTGGTTTGTGATTGTGACGTGCCTTACTGTGGTTTTCTTTAAGTTTATTTGGCTTAAGGTTTGCTGACATTCTTGAATCTATGGGTTTATAGTTTTCACTAAACTTGGAAAAAACATGGACATAATTCCACTAAATATTTTTTCAGGGAATGCAAACTACACAGATTTTAGATTGTTTATTGCTCCACATGAGACCCCCGCCCCCACCCCCATAGTCTCCTCTCTCTACTTCATTTGGATACTCTCACTGGTATGTCTTTAAGTTCGCAGATGTTTTTTTCTTTCACAGTGCCTTAACTGCTATAATAAACCCCACTCAGTGAAAATTTCAGTTTATATATTTCTCTTCTTTAGAAGTACTATTTAGCTTCCATTTATCCTCTCATTCTGTTATTGTTTTTCTTTAAATCTTTAAGCATGGAGTTATTTATACTAACTGCTTGAATGTCCTTACCTGCTAGCGTAGCATCTGTCGTTTCTAAGTTTGTGCCTGAGGTTTCTCCTAGCTGTGAATTGCACTGCTTTGCCTTTTTGGTTTGGTTTTGTTTTGTTTGCATATCTAATAATTTTTTTTGTTGGCTGTTTCTACTGAAAGACCCACACATTACAGAGATCTCTCCATTCTGGATGATGTGAACCTGAATGAATGGTGGGAACTAAACTTTCCCTGACAGCTGTTCTTTACCCAGGCTCGTGGGGTTCCAGCCTATGAGGTGTGCACTGTATTGGGCCAAAGACTCAAGGCGACCCCTTTGGAGACCTGCGCACAGATCCTGCAGAGCTCTGCTGCGCGCATTCTCGCCCTTCTGGCCTGTGTGAGCTGCAAGCTGTCTCCTGGACTCGGTGAGACCACCACGCAGGAAGTCAGTCATGGGCCTAGCTATGTCCCTCTCTAAGTTCATCCAGGTAATATTTTAAATATCTATCTATGATTTTAGTATTAGTCACAAAACAAAAATTAGATTTTAGACTGTGAGTATTTCTTCAACAAGTACACAGCGTCCACCAAGTGCCCGCTATTGTGCTAGGTGTAGGCTGTAATAAAGAACTGAACAAACAAAATGGCCTTCTTTCACAGAATTTACCTCTCCAAGGGAAAAGAGGGGCAAACGAGTCCATCAGAGGTCAGTCATTTTAAGTGCTAACTTGAAAAACAAAGCAGAGAAGGAAAGGCAAGTCAGGCAGACTGTTTTGAGTAGGGTGGTCACAGAAGATGCCAAGTAAACCTAACAGTGCAACAGAGACCTGGTGGAGGCAAGGAGTGAGCCTTGTGCTGGCAGGGAGTACTGGGCAGGTCTGAGGGAGGACCTGGGAGCCCCGTGGGTGGACTGAGTGAAGGTGGCCTGGGGGGGCATGGCGGGGTCCAGCAGCGATTCTAAGCACCCTGGCTTTTATTTGAAGCCACAACCGGAAGTCATGGAGGATTCCTAAGCATAGCAGTGACAGGGTCCTTCTTGGCTGCTACTTGCAGAAGAGCCTGCAGTGGGTTAAGGCAGAAGGGCAGACAGTCAGGAGGTTGATGGAACCACCCAGGCAAAAACTGATGGCCGCTTGAAGCCCAGGGATGCTATCAGAGGTAGTGAGAAGGGGACAGTTCCTGCATGACTTCTTAGGAATTGCTCTCTCTTTGGTGACTCTCTCATATCCCTCTAGAGTGGCACATGGAAAATGCATGCTCTGAGTGCAAGTAGCGCTTTGCTTAGTAAGATGCAATGCCATGACTGGAGTCTTAGGAGAGAAGAGCGAAACCATCTAGACAGCCACAGGCAAACATCAGTGGCTTGGAGTGGACGGCCACACTGGGAAACTTTCAGATTTATAGTCAAACAAGGTTTCTATATTCTACAACTGTATTGAAGGTAACTAAGCTTCTAACAGCTGTAGAAAGGGCAGATTCCCAGCCGGGCGCGGTGGCTCAAGCCTGTAATCCCAGCACTTAGGGAGGCTGAGACAGGAGAATCGCGAGTTCAAAGCCAGCCTCAGCAATGGCAAGGCGCTAAGCAACTCAGTGAGACCCTGTCTCTACATAAACACAAAATAGGGCTGGGGATGTGGCTCAGTGGTCGAGTGCCCCTGAGTTCAATCCCCAGTACCAAAA
>PVHX01011594.1:0-24806 GCA_004024805.1 Geosciurus inauris
ACCTAAAGTGCAATGGTAGAGCCTCGCCCTGGGAGAACCACCTTCCTGATCATGGTATCTCCCCTGCCAGGTAAGTATGGAAATAGCAGGCCACAGGCACAGTACAGCCTCCTGTCCCCTGACTGTACACTCAGGGTCACCAACCTCCCTCTCACCGGTCCATCGTGATTTTTACGAACCACTCTCGGTAAAAGACTCTCACCCACAGTCACCCACAAGACAAGCCACGGCGAGCCAACCACATCACCTTTCATCTATAGCTCCCGACCAGCAGCCCCTGCGCCGTCTCATCTGCATACTTCACCTGCTGCCTGGGTCAATTCGGCCCACCTTTCCTCCCTGGCTCTGTTTCCTCTTGGTTTACATTGACCACAATATTTATCTCAACACGTTTTGGGGAGTATCCAAAGGGAAGGGGAAAACGTCTGTGGTGACTGGAATGAGGATTCACTTTAAGAACATTTGGAGAAATTGTGGGATTTGACTAGAATACCAACTAATCCTTTGATAATCTGGTGGTGTCTTTTATACTTATCTTCCACTGATGGCCTGATAACAATTTTTCATTTGCCATAGTAAGATGAGTTGAAAATTTAAATTATTCAAGGACAAAGAAAGTGAATCCACTTTAATAGGATGATGCTTCACAAATAAATCCTACTTAGGGTAGGATGTGGCAAAGGTGTGGGCTACCACTGTTGTGTTATTCAATGAATCTCCTCTGCTGTCCTTCAACGACAAAAGGACCCTCTTTCCCTCATTTGGTAAACCTGGAGCTTTCTAGTTCTCACCATGAAGAATGGGGCCCAGAGACTACTGTAGGGGGTTTGTAGTCTCTACATGAAGAAACACAGATATTTTGTGTCTTCCATTCTTCTCCTCCCTCTCCTCCTCCTTCTCCTCCCTCTCCTCCTCCTTCTCCTCCCTCTCCTCCTCCTCCACCTCCTCCTCCTCCTCCTCCACCTCCTCCTCCTCTTCCTCCTGTCTTTTCTTCTTCTCTTCCTCCTCTTCTCCTCATCTTCCTCTTCCTGTTATTGCCTGCTGATAGTAGTTGGATTCCTCACTTTTTTCCTTTCCCCATTGTTAGAGTCTAAGGAAGTTGGAGGAAGAGGGACTGGGGATAGGGGAACAGGAGAAAAACCTAGTCCTTAAACGGCAAGTTCTTAGGATTCAGACCTTGGCTGGCCAATGCGACCCACTTTTTCTCTGTGGGTCTCCAAGTGTTCATCTGTACTACAATAGTGATCATGGGATGGAAATAGATCCTTGGAGGGAGGGCATGCTGCCTATGGCTTAATTTCCACCTCCAAACACCCTAGGTTCTGGCTCCCACAGTCAGGGCCTGAAATGGATAAAGCACTGTGGTAACTCCAGTGAGTGCTTCTCCAACACAACTGTGGTCACTGTAAGGATAATTGGACAAGGGAGGGGTAGATGGAGACATAATAGTAAGTGGAGACAGTTCTGCAGGAGGCTGGAACCATTAGCCTCTTAAATCTAGGTTTGGCCTGCGTGTGGATCAGCTCCCTTGCTGGGGGAAAGAGGGGATAAGGAGGAAACCTAGGGAGGGAGGGTCATGGAGGAGAGAGGGGAGATGTGAAATGAAACAAGTGGGTGTTTGTGCCATGCTTCCAACCAGGGCAGTCTCATAGCCATCTCAGGGAAACTAAATGCTATGAAGAAATACCTGGAACAGCCTTGCCAGAAAATATCTTTGGACAGTATCCCTACAGGCTTTCAGCAGATGTGGAAAACACAGTCTGCAACCACAGGGAACCCTTGTAAGGAAACCCAAAAGAGCTTACTTTCACAAAGCACTTGAGCATTTCAAGGGACAATGTCTGAATTATTCTGAGAACAGGAAGTGGTTAACTCCATTAGGACTCCTGGAACAGGAACCTAGAGGATGGATGGTCCTGTGACTCTCATGGAGGAAAATGGGCTCTTGCCAGTGATGATCTGGTGGTGGTGGTGGCAGTGGCCAGAGAGCATTAGAGCTCTTACTGACCTTGAATAGCACATCCTCCTAGATCACTTGTTCTCTCTCAAAGGCCCTGGGGGAAGGATGGGATCCCAATGGAATAGTCACTCAAAAGCAAGTGGGCCACTGTTCCCAATCTGGGCTGCTGGAGTATTTTCCCTATGTCCCTTATGTGTAAGAGAGAGCCCAGGATATATTACTCCAATTCCCAGAGGAGCAGTGAGGAATATTCCAAATTGGCTAGCTCTTAGGGCCTTGAGACCCAGTCCTCAAGGAACATGGAGGATTCTCAGACCCGAGCCAGCTCCCAAGGTGGACTGTGCCAAGGGAATCCTCAAATAAAGGGCTTCCCTCTCCATGCAGGTTATCTGTCCTATGGTTAGAAGAGGTGCATCCAACTCCCTCCTCTTACAATGGAGAAGGAATTTCTCCAGGGGCTGCAGATCTTACACCCAAGGACAGGTGAGTGTTAGAGTGGAAGAGAAGGAGGTGGAAGGGATGGGGTGGAGAGGAAGCTAGATGAGATACTCAAGCTGCTGGCTACCCCTGTGCAGCAGAGAGGACCAGCTGGACCCAAAAGCTTCAAATGAAGCCAGGGCTTGGTGTAATTTCTTCCTCAAAGGGGTGCCTACTTTCACACTGTCCCCAAAGTCATCAGAGGACTTCAGCAAGGTTTCCAATGCTCCCCCTGACCCAAATATGCCCTGTTACCTTTCTGCAGGTACCCTGATGCAGTCTGCACAGACTGCTGGAGTCCCCACACTGGGAAGACTCCATAGCTGAGTGTCAGACCCTGAGAGTAGCACTAACCCAGAGGAGATGGCAACTTCTGGGACAAGAGCAAGGGCTTATCTGTACACTTTTCTCATGAAATGAGAGCCAGGAAGATCAGGGTTCAGACCTGATTTTTTTATATAGGGCTCAAAAAGAGAGTGAGCTATATCTGAACCAATGAGGCCCAGGAGGATGGAAGGCCACAGTGTCTTCCTTCCTCTCTTATGCATCACTTACCTCTACACACACATTTCCTTCACCCATGTCCCCTGATCATGGTGCTCTGAAGTAAAGTAGGAAGTCTGATCCCAACTGGCCAGGTTGTCAAGGTGGAACACTGTGACCTAAAAGACTTTGAGGCAGGCGGAGGAAGGTATGGGTTGTGGAGCTGGGTTCAGGAAAGTGGAGCAAAGGTTCAGAATAGTAGCTAGTATACCAGGCCACTTGTGTGTGTTTAGTGGTGGGGTGGTATGAGAAGAAGGGAGGCAGAGGGAGAGGGAGAGAGAGAAAGCACTAGGGAGGTAGAAAGAGAGGGGGGCGGGGATAATGAACTTAAAAGTGAGGTGAGGCAGGGGTCTAGGGTGCAAAAGGAGGAAAAGCTTGGAGTGCAGGAATCAACAGTGTGTGGCAGTAGCAGGAAAAATGGAAAGAGGTAATGAAGCCATCTGGAATACCATGACAAAAACTCAATATATATATATATTGGAATATATATATAACTTGGAATATATCTGGGGTTGGTATGCATGCTGATATTCACAGGATTGTGGTAAGCAAACCTTAGATTGCCAGTTTTTATTGGGTTCACAAAGACAATTTCTCAATTGTCTTAAGAGCAGAGGTGCTTTTAAAGCCATTGTGCCCTACAGCATAAGATCCTAGTAGATTTTAAACAACCATTTATGGAAGATTTTTGGAAGAGTTATCATTGGTAGCTCTCAAGAATGTTTTAGTTAGGAATAAAACCTTCAATGTTATAGATTTAAAAATCAAAACTACAACTCTAGAGGTCATACATAAAATTAGGAGAATATGTTCACTACCTTGGGCAGACAGATTTTTCATAAAACATTTTTTAAAATGGCTGTAGAGACAGGAAAAATAAAGCTAAATAATTTTTTTTCAAAATTAAATGTTTCTACTCATGAAATATCACATCTAGGGGCTGGGATTGTGGCTCAGTGGCAGAGCGCTTGCCTCACATGCGTGAGGGACTGGGTTTGATCCTCAGCACCACATAAAAATAAATAACAAAATAAAGATATTTTAAAAAAAGAAATATCACATCTATCACCAAGGAAAAACCTAAAGGAATCCTTTGGCTTCACTTGCTTTTGACTTAAAAATCACTAATTTTGGAAGTCACATGGTTGGACAATACATTATTATATTGTCCTCACTGGCTTTGCTGTATGTAGATCACACCTCTGACCTCTGAGCTACTATAAGTTGCCTAGGTTACTTTTCAGAGACCTGAAGGTAGCTTTTGCTGCAAACACTGACTCTTCACTTGGGCCTATAGATGTCTGATAGGTGACTGGAAGGGGATGAAAAAACTTGACATCTCTGCCTTATTTTTAAAATATATATATTTTAGTTTTATATGGACACAATATCTTTATTTATTTTTATGTGGTGCTGAGGATGGGACCCAGTGCCCTACACATGCTAGGCAAGCACTCTACCACTGAGCTATTATAACCTCAGCTCTTTATTAAAAATTTTTTTTTCATTTTATTTAAAAATTTTTTTTTAGTTATAGATGAACACAATATCTTTATTTTGTTTATTTATTTTTATGTGGTGCTGAGAATTGAACCCAGTGCCTCATATGTGCGAGGCAAGCACTCTGCCACTGAGTCACAACCCAGCCCTTTATTTTTAAACTAGAGATTGAATCCAGGAATGCTTTACCACTGAGCCACATCCTCAGTCTTTTTGGTTTTTATTTTGAGACAGGGTCTCACTGAGTTGATGAACATCTTGCTAAATGGTTGAGGCTGGCTTTGAACAGCAATCCTGGCTTTGTCTCAGCTTTTTAAGTCACTAGAATTACAGGCCTGCTCCACCATGCCTTCATATTGTGTCTGTCTCCTTTGTTGCCTTAACTTTTGGGTCAGATTCTACTCAGGACTGCACATAGACATGTTGACCACTTGAGATATATTTTGTCCCAAACTATAATATAGAGTTAACTTGATCTAGACTTGCCTAGTCTCCCTCTTCCCCTCTAGAAAACTAAAGACATCTACCAGACACCATTGACAAAAAACCCCCCACCAGACCATGAAAGGAATGATAAAAGGTGGCATCCAGGTTCTTGAAGATCTCAGCCTAGTCCCAGAAAAGACATATTCCTCCCCCTTATTAACTACCCCCTTCCTATTTTATCTCTGTAATTTCTCAACCCCTTAACCACTTAGAGTTGAGCTGATTTGTGAGCAAAGCTCCCTGTTTCCAATCTTACATCACTGAATAAAGCCTTTCTTTCTCCCTCACACTCTTCTCCAGGACATTGGTTTTTCCATAAGATGAGCCTTTGAACCCGAGTTTGGCAACACATTAAATTAAAGGTTAAGCCAGGCACAGTGGTGCATGCCTGTAATCCCAGCACTTTGGGAGGCTGAGACAGGAGAATTGTTCAAAGCTAACCTCAGCAACAGTGAGGTACTAAGCAACTCAGTGAGACTCCGCCTCTAAATAAAACACAAAATAGGGCTGGGGATGTGGCTCAGTGGTCAAGTATCCCTGAGTTCAATCCCTGGCACCAAAATTAATTAATTAATTAATTAATTAATTAAAGGTTAAGCAGCAGACTGGAACTTTTCCTTCAATATGTTTACCTTGAAAATGACTCCATTCCTGAATATATACAGAACTTTTATAAACCAGTAATATAAAACTATATCAAATAAAATTGGACAAAATGTTTTAACAGGCTTTCTTCATAAAGGAGCACTTCTTATTGTCAAAAGTTACAAGGAAATATGCTCAACATCATTACTCATCAGAGAATACAAATTAATTCCATACTGAGATATCAGTACTCACTCACCACTGTGGCTACATTTAACAGAATTACTGCACCAAATGCTGACAAGAATTTAGAGCAACTTTATCATCATTGCTGGTGTGAAACTAGAAGACTGGCAATTTATAATAACGTTAAACTTCTACTTCGGTCATGATCCAGCAATTACAATACTTCAGTGAATCACAAGTGCACCAAGTGTGGCAAAAATATTCGTCAAAATAACTAATCAATAACACCAAAATTTAGAAGTAATTTAAGTAACTAGGCAGATATGTCTCATGAACATAATGAGCATAATCTGCAGGGGCGGGGAGCCAGATTAAAAAATACATCACATTATTGTGAATTCTAAGAACAGGTAATGGTAAGCTATGATACTATACATCAGAACAGTGATTGAGAGAGGTAGGTTAGGAATTGTGTGGTAGGTAGGGTAGGTTAGGAATTGCTCTATAGATCTTTCTAAGATGATGGCAATTTTCTATAATTTGAGCAGGGTAATTACACTTGTTAAAATTAAACCAACTGCACTAAGATTCATGAAGTTTGTGTGAACTATATTCAGTAATTTACTGTCCCCACTGAAGTCAGTGGATGGGGATAGGGATGGGGACTAGCAGGTGCAAACCGTGACAACTAGTTTGGATTTTTTGGTAAACGAATCAAAAGCTTGTTAGTATAAAAAACAAACAAACAAAAGTCCCATTTATATTTGAAATATTTCCGCCAGGAAAACGGCTCATGACCACAAAATTTCATTAATTATAGATATGACATCCTTGGAAGGCGGCATTTCACTTTTGGAAATATTTTCTGCTTATTTGAGAGACAAAGAGCAAGTCTTTGGACTTGGCGGCCCCTAGGTTTTTGCAGTAGGGGGTTTTAGTCCTCTTCTGACCAAATCATGATTAGAGGCCTGCAGTTTACTATCCTCTCTGACAGCTGCTGGAATTAAAGCAAAAAAAAAAGGCCAACTTGCCTGAATCACAGGCTAGAAGACAGTACTGTGACTCGGTCCGGAATCTAGGCTTTTGCAACAACAACAAAGTATTAACTATTACAGGATGGCGAGTGATGCACTTCCTATAATTTTTTTTAACGTAAAAACACTGTTTGTTTGTTTGTTTTCTATTTTGTTTTTGGATGTCTGGCGATCCTTGTTTTTCTCTGTAATGCTCTTCTCGGTTTCTCTACCCATTCTGCTACAAACAAAACCAACTCTCAGAATCTGGCCGGTGCCTCTACACAGACAGGTCTCCACGTCTCATCCACGCCTCTGCTTTCTTTCGCTCCTTTGCAATTTTCTCCTTTCGGCTCCATTTCTGCCTCCAGCCACACGGACCGCGCTGACCACTTACTGCGGTGAAGTAGAACCGGGGAATCCCAATTAGCGCAGATGGCGGTGGAAACCCGGAATCCGACTTTCAGCTTCCCTTGGGCACCAGGCAGCTGAGGTCCGCGGAGTAGCGCCCCGGACGTCTCTGAGACGCCAGCTTCCCAAGCAGGTGAAGAGTCAAGGCCCGATGAAGGCCGTTCTGCGGGCTTTCTAGCTTTATAAGTCCCCAACGCCCAGGTTTCTAAAGTGACGCACACCGCTTATCATCCGGTTGCGAGGCACAACTGTCGGGGCACAACGCTCCGGCTCTCAGGGAATACATACTCCTTTTTGAGGATGAAGAAAAGGAAAACGCTTCGCCACTGGAGTCTCTATGGCGCAATCGGTTAGCACGTTTGGCTATTAACCGAAAGGTTGGTGGTTCGAGCCCACCTAGGGATGAAACTTTTAAACTGAAGAAAACAACGAAATCGTACTTCTGGCTAACATGGAAGCAACCTGCATACAAGTAAGGAAGAGGATGCGAAGTCCTCCACTTACATGTTTACTCTTCCTGGTATTTTGTAACTTATAGTATTTAATTTAAAGTTAATTTTAGGTTAGTACAAGAGAGAAGAAAACAAAGATTAAATATACCTCATTTCGTTTGGATACCAAACAAAACAAAATATGGAAGAATACTCATAACTATTGCATGCTTATTTCTGCAACAGGCCTTGTGGTGGTATCTGGTATTTACTCACTGCCACAATCCATTTGCTGTGAGGTGAGTTCCTTGATAAGAAGCATTGATGATATTAATGACACTAATATTAATTAATGTAAGTCCCAGTTACAATCATGTCATGGAAAAAAAGAATGACAAAAACAATTGGTGTCGCCAAGCATGATGGCAGACAGGAGGTCAGCCTCTTCAAAGTGTGAAGTTCTAGGCAATGTAGTGAGATCCTGTCCCCCCCCAAAAAAGAGCTGAGGATGTGACTTAGTGGTAAAGCACCTCTGGGTTAACCGGCCCCCCCAAAAAAAAAATCTGAATAAAATTGTAGCTAGTAAGGAGATTGATTTGGTAATTAAAAATCCCCCAAGAAAAGCCCTAATGGTTTCACTGGTTAATGCCACCAAATATTTAAAGAAAGATGAACACCAATTCTTTTCAAATTCTTCCCAAATATTGGAGAGGCAAAAATACTTTCTAACACAGTCTTACAATGTCAGAAATATCCTAATGCCAAAACCAAATGAAGACACAAAAACTGCAGTTTATGAACATTGATGCAAAAATCCTCAATAAAAACTAGCAAAGCCAATTCAGCAACATGCAAAAAGGATTATACGCCATGACCAAGTGGGATTTATTCCCGGAATCCATTCATTCCTGGAATGGATGGTTCAACATACAAAAATTGATCATTAACAGAAAATTGATGCATTAGCAGAATGGGAAAACACATGATGATCTCAATTGGTGGAAAAATGAAACATTTCACAGAATTCAATATCTTTTCATGATAAAAACACTCAAAATAATAATAGAAAGAAACTACCTCAACATAATAAAAATCATACATGAAAAATCCTCTGTAAACACCATATTCAATGGTGAAAGACTGAAATGAAGATATCCCACATTCATGGAGTGGAAGACAAAATTTGCTAAGATGTCAATACTATCCAAAGCAATTACATATAATAATGCATTCCCTACCAAACTGTCCATGATGGTTGTTAGCAAAAATAGAAAAATTCATCCTAAAATGTATATGGCATATCAAGGAACCTTGAATAGCCAAAATAATCCTGAAAAAGAAGATCAAAGTTGAAGCATTCACACTTTCTGATATCAAAACTTACTACAAAGTTACAGGGATCCAAACAGTGATACTGGCATAAAGATGGACATATAGATCAAAGGAATAAAATGAAGAGTCCAGAAATAAACATTACATATATGATCAAACGGGTTTTTTTTAATCTTTTTTTTGGTCCTGGGGATTGAACCTGTGGTGCTTAACCCTTGAGTGACACCCTCAGTTCTTTTAATTATTCTGAGACAGTTTTAACTAAGTTGTTTAGGGCCTCTTTAAATTGCTGAGGCCAACCTCAAACTTGTGATCCTCCTGCCTTAGCCTCCCGAGTCGCTAGGACTACAAGTGCCACCACATCCAGCTGATCAAATGATTTTCAACAGGGCACCAACACTATTCAATGGGGAAGACACCTTTTTCAACAAATGATGCTTGTTCTAGAAACTGGATACCCCCATGTAAAACAATGAGGTTGGACCTTTTGACCTAACAATATATACACAGATTAGCTCAAAATTAATGATGATCTAAATGTATGACCCCAAACTCTGAAAGTCTTAGAAAGGAACAAAAGATAAGAGCTTAATGACATTGGATTCGGTCACGATTTTTTTTTTTTTATGACACCAAAGGCACAGGCAACAAAAGAAAAAATAGACAAGTTGGAGTTCATGAAAAATTTAAATCTATACACCAAAAAGACCCTATTAACAGGAAAAAACAAACTACATGATGGAAGGCAATTTTCGCAAATCACCTATCTGATTCAGATTCAATATCCAGGATATATAAAGACCTCCTAAAACTCAACAAAACAACAAATGACCTCATTCAAGTGGACAAAGGACTTGAATAGACATTTATACAAAGAAGGCAACCAATAGACGATAAACACACAAAAATGTGCTCAAAATAACTAATAATTAGGGAAATATAAATTAAAGCTACAAGACGCCCCCCGCCAACACACACACACACATGCACACACATTAAGATGATTATTATTGGAAATAAAAACAGAAAACAGTTAAATGTTGGTAAGGATGGCCAGAAATTAGAAACATTGTGCACAGTTTTGTGGAATTTAAAATGGTAGAGCCACTATGGAAAACAATATGGTAGTTCCTCAAAATAAAATTACATATGATCCAGCAATTAGGCTTTTTAGTATACACTCAAAGGAATTGAAAGCAGGGTCTCAAAGCAATTGGTGTACACCTTTGTTCACATAGCATTATTTAAAATAGCCAAAATGTGGAAGCAACCCAAGTGTTTATAGATGGATGAGTGGAAAAGCAACATGTGATATATACATACAAAGAAATATATTTAGCTTTAAAGAGGAAGGAAATTCTGACAGATTCCACAACATGGATGCATTTCATGGCTGTTATACTTAGTGAATTACACCAATAAGAAAAAAAGACAAATACTGTATGACTCCTCTTATATGAGGCATTTAGGGTAGTCAAAATCATAGACACAGAAAAGCAGAATGCTGGGGTTGGAGACAGTAAAATTTTATTGTTTCATATGAACTGAGTTTTATTTTTGCAAGATGAAAAGAGTTATGGAGATGGATGGGGGTGATAGTTACGCAACAAAATGTAGTTAATTCCACTAAACTGTACAATTAAAAAGGCTAAGATAATTAATTTTGTTATGTGTATTTTAAAAAACCCACACACAACATAAGTAGACAGATACAGATTTCCCCTTAACAGCTTCAGGAAAATTTCATATTGAGAAGGCATTGATCTGCTAAAACAAAACAAAACAAACAAAAAATTCTCCTCCTTTCTGTGCTTGGGTGAGTCTTATTCCCCATCCCACTTTCTTCCAGCTTCTTCCTTGCAGAAGAAGAAAAAAATTGGAATATGGCAGAAACTCTTCAGAAACCAGAAGATAAGGAATGGAGTCAAGGCCAGTATCTTCATTGGAAAACCCTAAGAGACATTTTGGACACAAGTTTCAATCTTTTTTGTTTCATCTCATAATCCATCCATTTCTTTTTCTTAAATTAAGACTACATTTTTCTTCCCTTACATCTGATTGCTATTTAGGTAAATGCTAAAAAACAAGAAGCTATGTTTCGCAGTTTAGAATTTATTCATGAAACTGATTACCCAGTTTCAAAAAATATCAGATAGTTCTAACATACTATTACCACCAAATTGTACAAAAAAATGTATAAAGACAATCTCAGACTAAGAAAACTTTTGAAATTGAATAAATCAAGTCTATCTTTAAAATGGAAAGGGAAAAAAAAAAATCTCCCCGACGTCGCTGGCCTTAGATTTTAAGCTATTGTTAAATGGGGGAAAATCCTTCAGATAGTTTTGGAAGAAAATTAATCACCCGTTGCCTATTGCAGTAATATCCCTGTTGCTCTCAAAATTCGTAGTTTTTTCTGGGGTATAAAACAAAAGTGGACAAACTGTTCTCAAATTTTGTAGCTTGTTTTCTCTTATTAAATAGATAATCTTCAGGCCAACATCTGTTGACACGCATTGGTAGGGACACGGAATCCTCCCGGAATACCGCTGAGCCCATGGAACAAGCCGCCTCAGCGGTGGCTGACTATGTTTGTAAATTGCTTCACTGCGTCTGGGTAGACCCCAGCTTCCTCTCGCCACTTCTGCGCCAGGTGGAGTGTATTCGCTCCGTTGATCTCCAAGCAGATTCCTACCCGTAGGTCTTTCTGTCACCTCCTAGACCATCTGAGTGTCTGCCTCCGCTGACAGCTTCTCTCCTTCCTGGACCTTGATTTCTTGATTCTAACTCCATGGCGAGAAGTGGCCAAGGTTCAGCATGTCAATCAGGGAACTGATTGATGACTCTTGCGTGTCCAGGGATCTACCAGGAAACTAGATCACAATAACAGTGGTGTTAGGTACCAACATTCAAAATTGTAGAGAAACAGCAGAACAGAGACATTCAAAGACGGACTTGCTGAGTGGTTGTCGATTTCAAGAACTGGAAGGTTTTCTTTGGCTTCCAAGAACTTGCAAGGTCTCGCGTTCTATCAATTCAATTGAGTTCCGCTCCACAGTTTGCACTTTGGCGCGCTAAGCCCCTATAAGGCTGAATGGGCATGGGTAAATACAATTTTTTAAAATATATATTTTTAGGTGTTAATGGACCTTTATTTTATTTTTACGTGGTGCTGAAAATCAAACCCAGTGCCTTACACATGCTAGGCAAGTGCTCTACCACTGAGCCACAACCCCAGCCCCATGGGTAATACAATTTTGAAGGGTAGAGATACAGAAATGTGGGGGAGAAAAGGGACAGTAGTGCATTGGCCGGGAATCGAACCCGGGTCTCCCGCGTGGGAGGCGAGAATTCTACCACTGAACCACCAATGCGTTCCTGTAAGGAGGTTCTTGGGAAGAAATTAGAAAGAGTATTGAAAACAAACAATTGTTCCTAAGGAGGTTTGTTGTAAGGTTAGCTAAAAACTAATGGACACCCAAACTGAGGGTTTGTACAGGACACTTTTATTAGACAAGAATATAATATCAAAATGTCTAATTTGTCTGATAACACTTTTAAGTCTGAAGAAGGCTGCTTACAACAGCACGAGAGACCCTTACAAGAAAAGCATTAGGAGCCGGGCATGGTGGCGCAGGCCTGTTAATCCTGCCACTTTGGGAGGCTGAGACAGGAGAATCGCGAGTTCAAAGCTAGCCTCAGTAATGGCAAGGCGCTAAGCAACTTAGTAATGCTCAGTGACCCTGTCTCTAAATAAAACAAAACATAGGGCTAGGGATGTGGCTCAGTGGTCGAGTACCCCTGAGTTCAATCCCCGGTACCACACACACACACAAAAAAAAAAAAATTAGGAATTTTTATCCAGGTCCTGGTAAGGTGACCTGATGTGTAGGTCAGGTAAGTAAAATTCTAATTTCTATTTCAGTAAAGAAATCAAAATCAAAATTAGCATTCGAATAAAAAGGAAATAAAAAGACAGAATCAAGGGAGGGATAATGAAGAAATACATTTTGGTCCATGGAGTTAATTAGTCCTTTGTAGTATTTTTTGTTTCTTTGTTTGTTTAAGAGTAAGAATTAGCTTTGGGCTGGGGCTGTAGCTCAGTGGAAGAGCGCTTGCCTAGTATGTGTGAAGCACTGAGTTTGATCCTCAGCACCGCATAAAAATAAACAAATAAAGACATGCTGTCCATACATAACTACAAAAACTTTTTAAAAATTATTTTTTAAAAAGAGTTAGCCTTATCTCTTACCCTGCACAAAAATCAACTCAAAATGGGTCAAAGACTTAGGAATTAGACCAGAAACTATGCAACTCCTAGAAGAAAACTAGGGTCAATACTTCAGCACATTGGCACAGGAAATGACTTTCTCAATAGGACCACTAAAGCCCTGGAAATAATGCTAAGAGTCATTAAATGGGATGGCATGAAGTTATAAAGCTTCTGCACAGCAAAGGAAACAATTAAGAATATGAAAAGAGAATCTACAGAATAGGAGAAAATCCTCACTACCTACTTTTCTGACAGAGGATTAATATCCAGAATATATAAAAAACTAAAAAAGCTTTACACCAAAAAACCCAAATAACCCAATTAATAAGTGGGCAAATGAATTAAACAGACACTTTAAAAAAGAAGAAATACAAATGCCCATCAAATATATGAAAAAATGTTTATCATCATTAGCAATTAGGGAAATGCAACTCAAAACTATGCTGAGATTTCATCTCACACCAGTCAAAATGACAGTCATCAAGGAGAGGATGTGGAGAAAATGGAACACTTTTACACTGTTGGTGGGATTACAATTTAGTACTACTACTATGGAAATCAGTATGGAGATTCCTCCAAAGACTAGGAATGGAACCACCATATAACCCAACTATACCACTCTTTGGTATCAAAGTCATTAAACTAAAGTGATACATGCATACCAATGTTTATAGCAGCACAATTCACAATAGCCAAACTATGAAACCAGCCTAGGTATACATTAATGAATACATGGATTAAGAAATGTGGTATAGGGCTGGGATTGTGGCTCAGTGGTAGAGCGCTTGCCTTGCATGCATGAGGCACTGGGTTCGATCCTCAGCGCCACATAAAAATAAATAAAGACATTGTGTCCATCTACAACTAAAAAAAATTTTAAAAAAGAAATGTGGTATATACACAATCAAGTTTTATTCAGTCATAAAAAATGAAATTATGTCATTTGCAGGGAAATGGATGAAACTTGAGACCATTATGTAAAGTGAAATAAGCCAAACTCAAAAGGTTGAGAAAGTTTTCTTTCATATGTGGAAGCTGGAAAGGAAAAAGGAAGGGGCCGGGCAGGATCTCATGAAATCAAAGGAAAAGGACTAGAGGGTAGGAAGAGGGAGGGGGGAAGTGCTGAGGAATGGTATTGGCCAAATCTTATGTTATATTGTGTGCATATATGAATATGTAACAACAAATCCCATCATTATGTACAACTATAATGCACCAATAAAAAATGGGAAAGAAAAAAAAGAGTAAGGATTAGGCTTGTAATCACTGTAATAATACTATGTGCCTGCTTTTTTTTTTTTTTTTTTTGGTACCAGGGATTGAACTCAGGGGCACTCAACCACTGAGCCACATCCCCAGCTCTATTTTGTGTTTTATGTAGAGACAGGGTCTCACTGAGTTGCTTAGCGCCTCGCCGTTGCTGAGGCTGGCTTTGAACTCGTGATTCTCCTGTCTCAGCCTCCCAAAATGCTGGGATTACAAGCGTGAGCCACCACAACCGGTTTACGTGCCTGCTTTTTAAGACAAAACATTTGCAGGGACACATGACATGAAAAGATAGATAAGGCTTGCAATCACCGCTTGAGAGAATCCAATTCCTGTTCGTATGCTTTGATTCGTTAGATATATAAGTAGTAGACTATGTTAAATATTAATGGTTGAAATATTAACATATTGGTCTTTTGATGAATTCAAATAGTGGAGAGATTTCTTTCCCCAATTTTTTTCCTGAGGGAAATTAAATTGAAGAGAAGAACCTGGAGAACTATTGCACATGTTGGGTCTGGGAGTCATTATGACTTTTTGAATGGCAAGAGTTATGACACATAATCATGATTCTCTTGCTGAGAAGCCAAGCTAGGTCCAGGATGAGTCACAGCTTGGGCTCAGCAAGGATATCAACCTTCCCACTGATGCAAAACTTTGCTCTCTCTGCCCCTGCCCAACACCCAAGACACACACCACCTCTGGTCAATGCAACTTCAAATATCATCTCCACATATCAGCAAGATCTACATTTATTCCCACACCTCTTTCAAAACTACAGAACTACTCTTGATATACTCAAATCCTAATATACAAGTCAATGCTTCACATGCATCTCAGTCACAAATGCTAAAATTCAACACACCAGTGAGTTTCCTGTCAGCATCTCACACCACCCTCTACCTGAACACTATGATCAGAACCAGGCACAATATCTCCTAAAGAGTCTGGTTTCAATCACTAAGAACTGTTTCTACTCCTGTCTAGTACATTTACCCTCATCAACATTCATCCTATTTCTCAAATAAGATCTTGCTGTCCTTTTGGGTAAACAATCTCGTTCTCATAATACAACAACCTGTTTTCAGTTTAACTAAAAAAATAGTGCTTATGGCGAACACAGGGGTACGTGCCTGTAATCCCAGTAAACTGAAAGTCTAAGGCAGAAGGATTGCAAGTTTGAGGACAGCCTGGGCAATTTAGCAAGACTTTGTCTTAAAATAAAAAATAAAAATGGGCTGGGGATGTAGCTTAGTGGTAAAAGCGTTCCTGGAGACTCCACAAGTGTACTGGTGCTTCATTATTACTCTCTACTGCTCTTCTATCTTACCTCCATTGATATAAGCAGATCAAAGACTGGCCTGACCACAGTCCAGTTTCATCTGCCACATGGAATCCTCAGTGACCTATTTCTTAAATTTTGGCATAGATGAAGCCTAAATTCACTTAGAGTCCCCCTATTTCTTCTGTAAAGTGATTAATACCTTATTAACTCTATCCTGCTCCCCTCCATGCTCATCATTCTCCTGTCTGTTGCCAGTATTGAAATCCAGGGGGCAGTGAACACTTGATATGTCAGGAACCAAGAAAATTAACTTTCCAAAGTTTTATGCCAGCGATTCCCTAGTGAATCAGTTGTTTCAGTCACTCAGGCTACCATGATAAAATACCATAGACTGAATGATTCAGACAGTTAGGAATTTCTCAGTTTTGGAGGATAGGCAGTTTAAGATCAAATTGCCTGCTGATTGTTTGGCTCCAGGCAAAAGCTCTCTTCCTGTCCCGCAAACCACAGATATAGATAGATACAGTTCTGTCCTCATCTGGAGTCAGAGACCACTCTGGGCTTTCTTCTTGTTCTTATAAGGAAACTAATCCCCCTACTCTCACGACCTCATCTAAACCTAATGTTCACCTCCACCTCCAGAATGGTGGCATTGAGGTTTAAAGGTTTCAACACATTTGGAGAGGACACAGACATCTACTATGTAATACCAAACCTTGAGATTGATGTGGTCTGGCTCCTTGTGAAGTAATCATGGGCTTGACCAGTTTTTTTTGTTTGTTTTGCTTTTTATCCACCTCTATAAAAGAAGCCGGTAATTTCTTTGAAGATCCCTTGTTTCCGCCCGGTTTCGAACCGGGGACCTTTCGCGTGTGAGGCGAATGTGATAACCACTACACTACGGAAACTGTCTTATGTGGTACAAGCAAGATATATGTATTGCAAATCTTGCATCTGTCATCTCCAACTATTAGGGGTTCCCCGATACGCGAAATTCACTGCCTTTTGAAATTCGATAGAAATTGAGAGGAAGCCCCAGGAAGCAGCTCGAGATAGGCCCTGGTTTAGGGTTCCGCACCTACCTGAGAAAGTGAAGTGCTTGTGGACTCGGGGCTCTGGCTTCGGGTTCCGCTTCTCACGCAGGGATTCCAGACCCACGTGTGCTATGCATCCGTGTGCACGTTGCTCCCCGCGCTCACTCTCCAGCGCTCCCAAGTTGCAGGAGTTAGTGGGGTTTGGGCGTCGGAATGTGCACCGAGCCCAGGCGGCTTTTTTCATGGCCCCAGAGGCCTGTACTCTTGGCTGTTGAAAAATGATCGTGCTTCCAGTCCACCTAGAGACCCCAGGGCCTTCCCTCCCCGCCCTCTTTCCCACTTCGAGGGGCCTTACTCACAGGCTCTTTCCTCCCAAATCCTTTCACCCGCGCTGCCTCTTGTCCTCCCCGAAAAGGGGGACTTTTGGGTTCCTGCCGCTGCCGGACTCAATTTTGGTCCAGTACTAAATTTCACTTACAAATTTAAGCAGGTGTTTGTTTTAAAATATCGAATATCAATCCAGGCCAAGCCACGCGTAGGCGGCCAGTATTGCATTCGTTTGAAGACCAGGCCACCAGGCCGAGTAGAAGCAGGGAAGCAGGGACGATTCGTGGAAGACCCAGGGACCCCAGACGCAGATTTCACCAACGCTGGTTTCTTCCTCATTGGTCTTGAGATTCTGTCTTGAAGGAGAACTTTTTTACCCTTTACAATACGTAAAATGTCTTTTATTGGCTTTTCGTTATTTTTCTGTTCATCAGGTCATGGACAGCGAATTTTAAACTGGGACAAAGAGATAAAGGCTGTTTGGGTTCATGGAAAGCCGGTGTCGGCATGGGTTTTCGCGTTCCCATCACAGCAAAGCGCCCATAGGCATAAAGAGATTGGGCTAAAAGACGTGTTCCTCCCGCCCTACTCTTTCAGCTTTTCTTTAGAGATGAAGTTTTAAAACTTTGAAGAATGTTCCATTTTCTCCAGTCGCGTTTTCTTCAACCCCCAATACAATCAGTCCCACCCTTGGGAGAGGCGACAGCAACATGCTTACTGGCCACCAGGCGGGGTATTCAGTCTTGTCCTACTCTTGTTCAGCCAGGAGACCGAGACGCAACTGGACTATGTCACCCTCACCAGAGACTGGAGGGCCAAGTTCCAAAACTTGAGACGAACTTGAGACGAACTTCATGGGAACTTCAGATCAAGAAATTTCGTGAAATTCCTCCCCACGCCCCTTCCTACCCTTTATATTTTCTTTTCCCCTGGCCACCTGGAGGAGAGGAGAGGATTCACCTTTCTGTCGCTTTTGGATCCTCTGGGGTCCCACACATTGGGGGACATTTTGCCTCACATGGACAAAGGGGGCAAATATTCTTTCCACTACAGAAGCTACGAAGGCATTCGGCGTCTAAGGAACGCACAGACTCACTCGGCGCGCCCCCACGACCTATGCTGAATCGGGTTCCTCAAACCAATAAAGCACCTCCTGAAGCTTCCCTGCAGGCGGACCTTTCCTGATTCGGAGAGAGGAACTGGTGCAGAGGGGACTCAGTCCTTCCCCTTACCCTAGAGAACAGATCCAGAAAACGGGCAGATTCAAAGAAAAAGCGCACTGACGGCGCAACTCCTCGACCTCGAGACCAAGGGTCCTGGGCAAACCGAGAATCGCGCATGAAAATGATCTCTCCCGACTTATCCCAAGAGTCGTTTGCTCAGATTCAGAGATCTTGAAAGGGAGAGATTGTGTAGACAAAGGTCCACATACTTGACCGAGAATAAAACACCAGTTGGGTTCTGAGAAAAACATCAATGTCAAGAAGTTTATTGGCTGAGCATTTGGAAGGATGGAGGGTCTGTAGACCTTCCCTTTTTAAAGGGAAACCATGCAGGACAGCATGTTGTATGTAGGGTGAAGGCTGGAGATCAGTTCAGAGCCCCAGGGATTTCCTTGGAAGAGTTTTCCATCCGGACTGTCTCCGTTCCTGCATCCCTCGGAATCGTTTATGATGTTGGGGATCCTAAGATCCTTTCTCCCCAGGGATACCTCTTCTCCTGCTTCCTCCGGGCAACCCTTTCCACTGCCCCGGCTCAGGCTACAGTCTCTCCGCATGCTGCAGCCTCGGAAAAAAACCGTTTTTTAGCTCAGCTATGAGGCTATTTCTCCCGGACTTGTCCACCTGGCCGGAATAACTCTAGCACCACCAGTGAAGTGCGGGGTGGGAGGGCCCCGAGGAGCGTTGAGTGTAAGTTCTCAATTTCTGGGACAATCTTGGGGAGGAAGGCGGGCGACACACACACACGAGAAGGCAGAACTTTTCAGAGGTCAGTGCAAGGGAGTTCCTGTTGAAAGGGTTAGAAAGAAAAAAATGTGGTTTGTTGTTTCCTGGCAGTCTAGTGGCTAAAATTTGGCGTTTTCACCTCTTTGATCGCTGTTCGATTCCCAGTTAGGGGAATTCTTTTGCAGTTTCCGTATTGAAGAATCTTCCTGTTTATTTCCAGAGGTGTAGTCTGCCAAAAGTCCCAAACACAGAAAAACCGGCCTTCAAGACTCCAGTGAGGGCCAGCCTCATAGTCTAAGGTGTTACCAGGCTGGGACAGGTGAGATATAGTGAGTGGCTGGGCAAGGACTCACCTCCACTCCTGTTCCTTTCATCTCAGAGGTATACTATCTGCCTTAAAGAGTTTTCACCCAAAGAGAACCTGAGACACGACTTCCAATCACTCCTTTTCAAAAAACATTCCAAAAAGTTGCAAGAATATTCTTCATGCAGATTTGCCAGTTCACATTTTCCCACATTGCTTTGTTACTACTGGCTTTCCATGTTTATGGATTTCCTACACCATTTTAGAGTAACTAACAGAAATCTCAAGATCCTTTGGTTGGGCTGCTGTTGCTCCTTTCCTTTGGGAGTGTACCTCAAAGCCAGCATTTTCAGGGCCCTTCCTTGAAGACCAAGGAAGTGTCCTTACAAGGTCCCTCTTGTCCTTTAAGAACTAAACAGTCATTCTGATCAGCTGTTAGAGAAGTTTCAGGTAGAAGAGTTCTGTTAGGCTTTCTCTGGTAAAACAGGCCAGGTGCATACTCACCGCTGGTGTGCACATGCTTACTTTTTTATCTTGCCAGCACAGGGCTGTCCTCCTGATGCCTTCTGGTTGCTTGGGTAGACTGTGGGGTCTGGGACATCCTGAGCTCCAAACCAACCCAAGTAAGGAAAACACTGCAGGGAAGTGTAGCTATCTCTTTGCTCCTACCTGGCTTTGTGTGTTCTGCAGTGGTCTTAAAGCCTTCTGACCAACAGTGTTCTGTGCTTGGCAGGGATAGAAAATGGATCAAAGGGAAGGGGAAAATTCTCAAGAGCTTTTCAGAATAGCAGAGGTATTGTTGGGGATATGGCTACCCTGTGATAATAGCTCTGAGACTTCTCTTGCCTTTAATCTGAGTCCTTGTATACAAAGTCATCCAGATTTGAGATACAACTTCAATTGGGCCTTTCCCCAATATGTAGCAGTGATAGAGCTTCTGTTTTCAGGATCTCAATGGGGAGTCCAAAGTTACTATTGATTTTTTTTTCTATTGCACTTTTATAGAAACCTTGGAGGAAATGGGTACACGAAAGTCACAAAGAATCCTGTTTCTGTCTGCTTTCCATGTAGGATGTTTTCAGCTGAGAAAAAAAAAAAAAAACTAAGGGAACATAATTGAGTTGAGGTAAGGCTGCCTCTTGGTCTTTATAATACTTTTCTTAATCCTGAGTAAAATTTCTTTTTTTCTTTTTTTGTTCCAGGGATTGAACTCAAGGGTACTCAGCCACTGAGACACATCCCCAGCCCTATTTTATGTTTTATTTAGAGATAGGGTCTCACTGAGTTGTTTAGCGCCTCATCATTGCTGAAGCTGGCTTCGAACTCATAATTCTCCTGTCTCAGCCTCCCAAAGTGCTGGGATTACAGGCATGTGCCATTGCGCCCAGTTTAATCCTGGGTAAAATTTCTTAATGACCTCTAGGTCAACAATAAATAAAATGGCAAGGAAATAGATGGTGCAGCTATTGGAAAGATAGAAACACCTGTAGGAGACATCATTATTTCATTATCTCCATGAAAACTAGTGATCTAAAATTAAAAAAAGAAAAGAAAATAGATAAAAGTCAGGCAAACATGGCAGATGATGTTTTCTGCAACTTGGCCTTGACTCAGTGGTTCTGTGATATGAATAATTAGTACTGAGCTTCAAGACTGGTCTTCTGTCCAATTCAAGTCCTTTTTCAAGGACAGGCTTGGTTTGAATTTTCACCATTTTCAAACAGCTAAATGCCTTAAGACATTCAACTCTGGTATGGAAGTGCTAAAATCGTGAAGACCTAACTGAAGCATTGGACTTTCAATTTGCTCAAATAGAACAAAAGAAAGTGACAGGAGCCACAGGGATCCCTACTTCTGAGGGAAAGGTAACAAAGAGGAATTGAAGCTTTAGAAGAATGACCTGGCTAAGCAATGCAATAAAAGAGAAAAGAAGTGGTGGTAGAGGTGCAGAGAAGAACCCCTCTGTTCTTTGTTTGCTGGTAGCAATCTCCTATCTCAGATCTGTGCCCGTGCCCCAGCTCCTGCAGCTTCCACAAGTTCCAGAGTCCAGGGGCTGAAAGCTTTCACTTGGTGCTTCGATTTTGAGTTGGAAGACCTGACTGAGATGTGGTATTCTTCATCTAGAAATGTGAAAATACTGGGTTTTTGCTTCCAAGGGAAGGCAGTGCTCCTAAACGAGGATCTGTAGGCAGCTAAGCTCTCATTTGCTGAAATGCTATCTGAATTCTTTCTGAAGATATTGCTCCTGGCATATAATGCAGTTGAATTTTGTCTATCATGGTTTTTGAATGAAATTTTTTGAGTTCTTTATCAATTTAGCTGCTAGCTATTGTTACCTGCAGTCACCAGAGGCCCAGAAAGAACAGCATCAGCAGGAAATACATCTGCATGAATTTCCTCAGGGTGGCCTTACCACCAGGGACCAGATTGGGTCTTCAATGACAAGAACCACATGTGAAAATTTGAGTTTTTTAAAAAATACTTAAAAATTTTGAGGGGTCAACGTACCCAGAAGTCATACATAGGAAGGAGGTCATGAAGAAGAGATGGAGGAGGAGAGAGAAGGGGGAGGACTTTGTACCAACCTTATTGGCTTCAAGGCATTATACAGGGATTGAACTCAAGGGTTCAAGCATTTCTCTTGGGGAACTTTCATTGGTGAGTTTAAAGCAAGCAGACACAATTTCAAGGAGATCACACTGTAACTGATAGGTGGTCACTTTAAATTTGTGGGCAAATGCCTGAATGGTCCATTTAAAAGGAAACAGAGGGAAAGAAGGAAGCCAAACTTGCAAGGGGGAAGAGATGTTCTAAGTTTTATCTCTGATCATCTGCTGGAATCCACTTGTGTGGGACATACGTATTAAAAACTGTACTATATAATATTGTGTACTATTTATATACTATATAAACTGTACTATATAATATATACTGTAGTATATAGTATTTATATACTAAATACTATACATATTAAAAACTATACCAAGAATGACCAAGCCGTGCTTTTGGTATGAGAAAGTTAAACCTATTTAAAGATGGTTATCAAGACAATATAAAATTATAAGCATTCCACTATATAGGTGCCCTAAATTTAGACACAGCAGGAAGCATTGTATTCAGTCAGAAAGGGGTATGAACACTACAGTGAATAGGTTGACTCACATGTGAAAAATGTCTGTTCAGAAACTAGGTATAAATTTTTTATCCTCAAAGACTTTAATGTACTCATTTCTAATGAGTCTTTTTGGTTCTCTGCTCTTCCAGATTCCTTTAGCTCTGTAATCCTGGGGAGGCTTTGGACCCTGGGGACATAACAGGGAAAGTCATGTCATAGAACATATTTTTGGGCTCATGGCAACACCTGCTAGTTAAATTACTTCAAGACTAGACTGGCAGACAAATTGCCCACCTATAAATTGTTCCTTAATTCCCTCAGAATGTACATTTCTATTAATTCCATATGCAAACCTAGAAGAGTCCAGAACCCAATGGAAATATATCTTTCTTTTGGTTAAAGCACTGTATCTTGTGGATTAGGAAGCCTCCTTACAATCAATTTTTACTAATGTTCCACCTCAGCCCCAGGGTGAATGCAAGGGCTTCTGTTTTGAGCTTAATACCCAGAGTTAACTTCTTGAACACTGGAAATTATTACTTCTAATTTCTCTTTGAAGGAAAGCTAAACATTCAATTGTTATTTTTCTAAGGTTTAAGTCCTGGGAGGGACAATAAATGTAATTATTTGAGTTGATTTCTACTAATAGAACAATCTATAGTAATATTGTCAACAATATCACAATTCTCAAGTTATATCCTGCACCCTGAGAGAGAAGACTATAGGCTTGAAGAAGGGACATACCTCTAGGAGGTCAAAAATAAGTTAGATTCTGATGAGGGAAAGTAGACAAAGAGTAATCTCTGATCTGTTTGGTTTTGCTTCTGTTTCTCACTATAAATTTGGTTAAAAGCAGCCACTAATACCCACGCCACAGCCTGAATGCCTTGAGGTTTCCTAGTGCCAGATAAATTAATCCATCATATTTAAGCTCAGCCCCTCACAAAATCTTTGGGCATGAACAAAAGAAAGCCACATTTTTTGCTAACACGTAACATGGGTGACCTCTAGTCCAATTCCCAACAGAATCCTCATCTCCCTCTGAAACCTCATCAGCATTGCCTTTACTATCTGCATTTCTGTCAGAATTCTAGTTTTTTTTTTTTTTTTTTTTTGGTACTAGGGATTGAACCCAGGGGTACTCGACCACTGAGCCACATCCCCAGCCCTATTTTTGTGTTTTCTGTAGAGACAGGGTCTCACTGAGTTGCCTAGGGCCTCACCGTTGCTGAGGCTGGCTTTGAACTCATGATTCTCTTGTCTCAGCCTCCCTAAGTGCTGAGATTACAGGCTTCCGCCACCACGCCCAGCCAGAATTCTAGTTTTTTGAGTGCTCACCAGAATCACCTGTTAAGCTCTACATAAGGTATTCTAAACTTTCTCTAACCTGCTTTTCCAAACTTTTCCAAACTCTTCCTGTGAATCAATTCCAAATGCTTTCCACATAATCAGGCATAGCCACAGCAATGACCTCACTTAACACCAATTTTCTGTATTAGTTAGCTTCCTGTTACTGAACAAGTACTTGAGATAGTCAACTTATAAAGAGAAAAGGTTTAGTTTTGGCTCACAGATTTATCAGTTCATGATCAGATGACTCCACTAGTTTTGGGCCTGCAGGGAACCAGTGCATGCATTACAGGGAGCATGAGGCAGAGCAAAGCTGTCATCTCATGATCAGAAAGCAAAAGAGAGAGAGGAAAGGGCTGGGTTCCCACAGTCTCCTTTCAGAGTACTCCACCAGTGACCTAAAACCCCTCACTAAGTCTCGTCTCTTAAAGTTTCTACCACCTCCCAATTGCATTGAACTGGGACTAACACTTTAACACATGGGCCTTTGGGGGACACTTTAGATACAAAGTATACCTCTAAAACTGTGAGCCATAACAAACATTCTCTCTTTATAAGTTTATGATCTCAGGTATTTGTTATATTAACAGAATATTTCTTATGGTTAGTTGCTTGTCAGTGCACCAGAGGAATTGGGAAGACAAAATGATGAGCTCAGAACTCTAAATTTCTAGCTCAATGAATAAAGAAAATGTGCTTATATATACACAATGGAGTTTTTTTCAGCCATAAAGAAAAATGAAATTATGTCATTTGCAAGAAAATGGATGGGACTAGAGACCATTATGTTAAGCAATCACTCAGAAAGTCAAGGGTCATATGTTTTCCTTCAGATGTGGAAGCTAGGGAGGAAAAAGGAAAAGAAAGTTGGGGGTTGGATGATATCATGAAAATCAAAAGGAGATTTGAAAATCAAAGGGAGATAAGAGGAAAGAGACTGAGAGGAGGGGGGTGTGGAGGGAGGGGGAAGTGCTGAGGAGTG
>PVHX01011594.1:24906-63498 GCA_004024805.1 Geosciurus inauris
TTAGGCCTGAGTCCTAAAACTATCACAGAATCTCTTATGTTAAAGTTAGGGTTGAAGTCATATGACTTGATTCTTATGAAGCTTGGAATCTTGAAACCCAGCTTCCCACCACTAAGTATGAGAAGTAGTCCTTCCATCCTTGTCTGAGAGGTTCATCTCCACTTGCCTGCAGAACCTCCAGTGGCCTCCCCTGTGTAGTTTGCCTTACAGGGGGTCTGCTATCCTCATTAGGATCTACTATCATCTATTTGTCCGTTGCTTTGGACAAATAATCAGAATCAAGTCCCAGCAAATCCCAGAGGAAAATATACAAAGTGTGATGACTGATGAGAAGGTGAAATGCAACCAGAAGCATTGTAAGATTTGGCCAATTTATATGGACAAAAATCCCAGAGTATATATTTATGGCAATGAATAGTAAGGGTGAAGAAGCAGAGAGACTGAAATATAATGTTGAACCAATCTGAGTTTATACATTGATTTAGGTGCACTAACTAAAGATTCTGTATCCACTGTGTTAGTCTGGTCTGCTGGGAAAGGCTCTCACTGTTCACTTGGTTGGTTGACCAAAACTTGCACCCAAAAGTGAATTAAGTAAATTAAGATGAAATGCCAAAACTTCTTTGGTATATTATAGAGTAAAATTTCCAAAAGTTTGGGAGGATCAGGAGATTTATCATGTAAAATATACTGATTTACCCTATCTATATACTATGAAGAGATAAAAAGACTATTTTCAACAGGGATATGAGAAACATCCAAGTCATCTATCCTACATTCTGTAGGGTAGGTGCCAGGGATTGAACCCAGGGTCCCACACATGCTAGATAAGTACTTCACCACTGAGCTATATCCCCAGCCTTTTTTATTTTGAGATAGGGTCTCATTAAGTTGTTGAGGTTGGTCTTGAACTTGTGATACTCTCACTTCAGCCTCCTGAGTAGCTGGGTTTATAGGCAAGCACCATGGAGATTCTTTTTATTTATCAATATTGGCAAAAAAGATTCTATGACACAAGGATAAAAGGTTCCTTTTCCATAAGCAAGCTGGGGACAGAGACATGATTCTGCATCAGAAATGAAGCTAAGAGATTCTAATTTGAGAAGATGCCAAATTAGGAACATTGGCAAGAGGCTGAATCATGTGTTCCCTTTGATGAGGGATGTTTATGTGACTTTTTAATTACTGCCATTTTTTAAAAATATCTTCATTTCATTTGTTTAGTTTTTATGTGGTGCTGAGGCTGGAACCCAGTGATTCCCACGAACTAGGCAAGCACTCTACCATTGAGTTGCAACCACAGCCCCCTAAATACTGCCATCTTGTTTTTCATATATCTTGAATTTAGTACTTATACAGTGAATGTATTTAAGGCACCAGGTCTCAGTGATGATTGTAAAGTTGTGTGAAACAAATATGAAAATCATAGAAAATCTAATTCTGAAAGACTGGGTTTTTTTTTGTTTTTTTTGTTTTTTGTTTTTTTTTGTGGTGCTGGGGATTGAATCCAGGGACTTGTGCATTCAAGGCAAGCACTCTACCAACTGAGCTAAATCTGCAGCCCAAAAGGCTGTATTTTTTAAAAAAATATTTTACCATGAGATTAGTTTCACATGATATGTCTTCAATCCTATAAGGTATAACATGTGAGTGACTTCACAAGAAGATAAAGATCATTGCCCTTCCCCCTGACCACATGCCTACAGATATACAGTGACCCAGGACTGTGTAGGATTCCTTTCACAGTCTATGGTTTGTGTTGTCTGCCTTATTGATGTGATAAATTAGCAGGATTTAATGCTCCAGAAGCAAAAACTCATACATACTTAGAGAGGTAATGGAGGATTAGAAACACACACACCAAAATATTACAGCAATTATCTGTATAGTTATGGGTAATTTTGACATTCTTTATGAGATACTTAGGGTCCTCAAATTTTTTTTGCAGTAGAAATTCATTATTCCTCTGGGTGCAGTGTCATATGCCTGTAATCTCAGCAGCTTGGGAGGTTGAGGCAGGAGGATTGTGAGTTCAAAGCCAGCTTCAGCAAATTAGCAAGAACCTGTCTCAAAATAAAAAAATATAAAAAGAGCTGGGGATGTGGCTTAGTGGTTAAATACCCCTAAATTCAATCCCTGGCACCAAAATAAATAAAAAATAAATAAATAAAATTATTAGTACCACACAATATATAACTCAAGGGAGTCCCAAATTTAAAAAAAAAAAAGATTAAAAAGAAGAAAGAGCTGGTATCGTTTTCTCATTAAGGAGAGTTAATGGAGATGCCTGTGGTAGGCAGAAGGACCATCTCTTAAAATGTTCACATCCTAGTTCATGAACTTGGGAACATGTTATGTCACTTGGAAAGGGAATTAAGGTTGAAGATGAAGGTAAGTTGCTAAGCAGGTAACTTAAAGACACAGAAACCATCCAGAATTTTATCCTGGTGGGCCCAATGGAATCACAAATGCTTTTAAAATTAGATGGGGGGTCCAGAGTAAGAGAGATAAAGATGTGATGACCAAAACAGCTCAGAGGGAGGTGATATAAGGACAAGTTGAGGACTTGCCTTTGCTGGTGGCAAAGATGGAAGAAGGGGCAGAAGCTGGCAGCCTGTTGAAGCTGGGAGGGCAGGGAAACAGGATGGCTTCAGAGTTCCTAGGAGGAGTGCAGCCTTGAGCAGCTTGTTTTGGCCCAGTGAGACCTACTTTGGACTTTGGCACCTGGGAGTTAAGGAAATAAATCAGTGTTTTGTTTTGTTTTCCTGTACTGGGGATTGAACACAGAGCTTTTTAAAAACCAAAGTCAAGTGCTCTACCACTGAGCTACATCCCCAGCCCTTTTCAAATAACTAATTAATTAGTCAATTAAATTTTGCTACTGGGGATTGAACCCAGTGGTGCTTTATTACTGAGCTCCATCTCCAGTTGTTTTTATTTTTTTTAAATTTTGAAACAGAGTTTTGGTAAATTGCCCAGGCTGGTCTCAAACTTGTGATCCTCCTCCCTCACCAGCTTTAATATTTTTAATATACTTCCAAATTATAGCAATTTCCTTTCCCCCACATATTGGTGTTTCATTTAAATTACTGTCAATTTTGAGTTCCTAATGTCACCTTCTCTACCATGTTTGCTAGTAGGATGCTCTTGTGGTTTGGATCTGCAATATGTGCCAAAGTCTCATGTGTTCAGAGGTGGGGCTTGTAGGATATAACTTGATCATGAGGACTCTGATCTCATTGGTGGATTAATACATTGATAGCTGAATAGACTATTGGAAAGTAGGACCTAGTTGGAGGAAATAGGTGCCTGGGGGCATGCCCTAGAAGGATTTATCATCTTTCTGCCCCTCCTCTCTCTCTGCTTCCCAGCTGCCAAGAGGTAGCAGTTCCCCTCTGCGAAATCTTTCCAACATGATTTTCTGCTTTACCTCAGGTCCAGAGCAGCCAACCAGGATGTAGCTGACCGTTGACTGAAACCTATGAAACTGTGAGCTAAAATAAATCTTTCCTCTTCCAAGTTATTCTTCTTGGGTATTTGGGTCACAGGAATAAAAAGCTAACTAACATATACGCTTTTATTTTTTATACTAGGGATTGAACTTGGGAGCACTCAACCACTGAGCCACATCCTCAGCCCTATTTTGTATTTCATTTAGAGACAGGGTCTCACAGAGTCACTTAGCACCTTGCTTTTGCTGAGGTTGGCTTTGAACTTGAGATCCTCCTGCCTCAGCCTCCCAAGCTGCTGGGATTACAGGCTTGAGCCACTGCACCCAGCACACAGATGCTTTTTTTATTTTTTATTTTGTAGTGCTGGGGATTGAATCCAAGGCTTCAGGCATGTTATATAAGTACTCTACCATCAAGCTACATCCCCGTAAGCTTGTTTCTGTTTTTGCTTTTTTATTTTTATAAATATTCTTATATTTGTCAGTTTTACATGTCACCCTGCTACACTTGATCATTTTACAATTAACCTCCCTGAATATAAATAATAGACATCCAGCCAGGCGCGGTGGTGCAAGCCTGTAATCCCAGCACTTAGGGAGGCTGAGACAGGAGAATCACGAGTTCAAAGCCAGCCTCAGCAACAGCGAGGCACTAAGCAACTCAGTGAGACCCTGTCTCTACATAAAAACACAAAATAGGGCTGGGGATGTGGCTCAGAGGTCAAGTGCCCCTGAGTTCAATCTCCAGTACCAAAAGAAAAAAAAAATTTTTAAATAAATAAATAATGGACATCCATTTTATGATAACGTGTACCTGATAATTTTCTTTATTCTTTTTTTCAGGACAGAATTTAAGAGGAATCTTGATTAACTTGCTGAAAGTCTCCATAAAGCAACTGAATATGGCCCCAAAATGTGATCTTTCTATAGAATATGATAAAATATGGCTTTGGGGAGTTTGGTTGGTGATCCATGACCTGAGTGGGTAGTGGCATTTAGTGGAGTTGCAACTGAGATTATGAAGAGATGCTGAAGCATGGAAGGGGAGAGACTGATCATCTTATCCACCGCCTTTCTCCTGAGCATTCATTCTAAGTTAGACTGGATTTAAGACTGGGCAAGATCCCTGGAATATCTCTATGGCTCTGTTGCTGGGTGTGGTTATGTTGGTGGTAGCACATGTGTGATCCCAGACACTTCCATCTACTTTTATAAATGCAGTCAAATTTTTATATAAAGCTGAAGGAAGAAAGATGGGGAAATTTTTTTTGAAAGTTGTTATCCTGCTGGGCATAATGGTACACACTTGTAATCCTAGAGGCTTAGGAACCTGAGGCAGGGAAATAACAAGTTCCAGGCCAGCCTGGGCAATTTGGTGAGACCTGTCTCAAAATTAAAAGGGCTGGTGATGTAGTTCAGTGGTAGAGCTGCCCTGGGTTAAATCTCTAGTCTCTCTCTCTCTCTCTCACACACACACACACACACACAGAGGTACAAATGAAAGTTATTTCAACCTACTCTGCTCCACATCTAACAATGTGATACTATTGCTTTGTGAAATGTCTCAAAACACTTTTCTGAACTCTTTTCTCCAGTACTTACTGGAATTGACATTGTGTTAGAGAAAGGTACTCAATCTAAGTACTTTATTTTAAAAATTATCAAGTCCTGTTTAAAACCAAGTGCTTACATGATGTTACCCATTGATGAATTGACAATGATGATAATAATCATAATAATAGATGCCATTTGTTGAACAATTATATACCAATTTTTATGTTAAGCATTGTATATCCATAAACTCATTTATATTGCCTATTAACTTTAATAGAAATGTTAATGTTCATAGTTAACCAGAAAAGAAACTGAGGATTAGGGAGGCCAAATAATTTATTTGCTCAGCTGCTCAAGTTATAAGGATAGAACTGGGATCTGCACCCAGACTATCTCTGTAAATTCTAAGTTATCTCTGCCTAGAAGATACATTTAACTGTAATAATGACTGCTCATTTTTAGTATACTCTTTGTATAAATGCCATTGGATTGTATCAACTTAAAGTATGCCCAGTTTCTAAAAAATGTTTATATTAATCCCATGTAATATTAGCACTAGAAGAACATACAGTCCAAGTTCTGGAATTCTCACATTTTAAGATGGAAAAAATATAGGTGTAACATGTTTTAAAAAGTAGTAAATAAGCCGGTCGCAGTGGCGCAAGCCTGTAATCCCAGCACTTAGGGAGGCTGAGACAGGAGAATCGCGAGTTCAAAGCCAGCCTCAGCCACGGTGAGGCACTAAGCAACTTAGTGAGACCCTGTCTCTAAATAAAAACACAAAATAGGGCTGGGGATGTGGTTCTGTGGTCAAGTGCCCCTGAGTTCAATCCCTAGTACCAAAAAAAAAAAAAAAAAAGTGGTAAGTAATCTTATTTTTGTTAATATATTTGAAATACTTTTTTCAATTATAAAAATAACACAGATGATCATCAATCACCTATAGTAGTTCAATATTTGTCTCTATGCTTGGATCACAAATACCACTGTCAACTTTCGAAATTATTTAAAACAAGAAAAGGAGATGCATTTTTTTTTGGTACCAGGGATTGAACTCAGGTGCACTCGACCACTGAGCCACATCCTCAGCCCTATTTTGTGTTTTATTTAGAGATAGGGTCTCACTGAGTTGCTTAGCGTCTTACCGTTGCTGAGGCTGGCTTTGAATTTGCGATTCTCCTGTCTCAGCCTCCCAAAGTGCTGGGATTACAGATGTGTGCCACTGTGCGTGGCAAGATGCATTTTTAATAATATTTGTACCTGAAACACAGAAGATAAAGTAAATGTGTATCATATTTTATGTTAATAGAAATAACAGGGATATTCATTTGGAAATTGAAAATTCTCTCATTATTAGTTTTCCCTTCTTGTCTACGAAGAATAAAATTCATATTTTTTCCACAAAATTAAATTCCTGGGCTCTCTGAATGAGTGATGGTGGTGTGGTGTAACCCTTAGATAATTGCATCTCTTTCTGGGTTATCTTCTCTAAATCATTCATTCCCTTGTGCAGTGTCTTTCATGATCTGTACAAATTAACTTTGTGTATAGGATTCCCATGCATTTCTAGAGGCCAGTAAGAAACTGCTTTTTCTTGTCTGGGTACAATTTTCCTCTGTGTCAATAGGACTTTTGCAACGTAAGTCAGTTTTCAGACAGCTTGGTCTTACAAACTCTTCTTTCATTTTGTTCTTTCTATGCACACCTTCATTGCCATTAAAAATTAGCTTTCACCAGGCATGGTGGTGCACACCTATAATCCCAGGGGCAGGAGGATCATGAGTTTAAGGTCAGCCTCAGCAATTTAGGCAGTCCTTAAGCAACTTGGCAACACCCTGTCTCTAAATAAAATATACAAAAAGGCTGGCGATGTGCCTCAATGGTTAAGTGCCCCTGGGTTCAAATCCCTGGTACCAAAAAAAAAAAAAAAATCTGAACTCTTTTCCCTTCCTTTTGAATTAAGATCCTTGATTATTTTCTCTACTAAAAATGATTAAATGAAGGAGGGCTATTAACTTGGCTGATTCCCTTGATGATAAACGGGTTTGTCTACTACTGACAGCCCATGAGAGGAGCTCATTCTATCCAGGTACAGACTGAGATGCTCAGAACCTGGCTCTTGAATTTTCCTTTTGCTCATTTGTACTGGAATTATTCACATCTAGTAGTAACAATAGCCATTAGTGAGCAGGACTCATCTCCAGATGATTCTAATAATGACATCATCTTTCAGGTCCTTCTCATTCCATTGTCACTGAAGTAAGAGGAAAAAAACCAGAAAGATCTGTTCAGACAGGCAGAAAAAAGGCCTAGTGAAGGCAACAAACTTCAATTAGGAGGACTCAGAAGCTTTTCAAACACATGAGATGCTCATGAAAGAATTTAATGGAGGAGAAGTGCAGTGGTGGTTCTTAGCAAGAGAAAAGATTTGTGGGTAAAGAGACTGTATTGAGTATGTAAGCTGTGTTGTTAAACTACTATATTTCAGCTTCGAACACACTCATTATTCTGATTTCCAGGTACCTGCAAAACCACATTTGGCTGCCTGGTAGATCTGCTAATAAGAGATTAGTAACAGGAAGCAACAGGAATTAAGTGGTAAGCGAAAATTAGCAATAGAAAGCAACAGAAAGGTAAGAAAATGGAGAGAGATTTGCTACTTACTATTTATTTGCTCACTGTTGATTTTCAGCCTCACATAGGTAACAGTTCTTCACTTTGGCAGTTGTTTCCAGTAGTTACAGTTGGTCCCAGATTCTAGGTTATCCCCCATACTCCAGAACCAGTCTTATGATCTCTCCTAGACACCAGAGCCAACTGCCCAGTGCCTCCTGCATTGGTTTGGTCTTGCCCCTTCCTTGGAGATCTTGATTCTAGCTCTACTAGGTTCAGGCTCTGGAGGTACTGGCAGAAGTGACCATCACTCCTTCCTGAGGACTTTGTGGCAGCCTTTCAGGGTACCTCCTAATTCCTGAAGAACAAGCACTATCTGTGTACTAACCCCTAAATGCTTAAGTTTGAGTCTGGTTTTGGGGGCCCCCTCTGATAACCTGAGGTAACAGCAACAGCTGGACAGTACCCTCACCTCAGAGCCTTGGGTCTCAGCTCTTCCATATTTCCAGACTGACTAACAATTCCAGCATATTCCTTTTATTTTCCAGCCCTAGGTGTGATAGTCACTTTCTGCCCTTTTTACCTGTGTTCACTTGCTCTTTGCTTTTTGCATTTTGAGCCTCCAATAACTGTTTAATCAATCCCACATTTAGTGGGATTTGACTTTTGAGATTTCTGAGATTGGACAAATTCTGAGATTAGACAAGGACTTGTTCTGTTTTCTATTTTTCAGTCAATTACTTATCTACTTAATAGCCAATGCTTGGGTAAAAAGTATGATCATATGTGGTCTTTCAATTAGATTCTTTAGTTGTCTCCTATTTTCTTAAGCAAGAGAACAAGAGGCAACTCCAGGAAACCTCATCCACTCCATAATTTTCTAAGATAGCTATGACTATGTGGAGAGGGGCAATTGAGCCATTTCTGCAGGAGAACCCATGTTTCAACAAGTCAATTCTATGTGGCTTGTTAAATAGAACTGGCCCAAGTAGAGACATCCCTGTTCCCATCCTGGGCCTGGGTGGACCATGGAGTACTATATACTCACTTGACTTCCCAGGATCATGGCATTTGCCCTAAGGTGGAAGGACAAACCAAATCATGGACCCTGCTTTGGTAGCAAGTGAAAGCATATTCTATTTTGACTTGTGAGATTTGATAAATTCTGAGATTAGACAAGGACTTGCTCTTAGTGCTTTTTCTGCAGGTCAACAAGTGTTCACATTCTGGGCTTACGTCAGTATTTCATCAGATTCCCTTAAGGAAGTCCCCTTTAACACCAGAGAGTTCACTGAGAAATATCATTTTTTTTTTTTTGTTAGCACACAGATCCTCTCAGAGTTGCTTAGCACTGGAAGTAAGTGCTGAGGAGCAAAGTAATCCCCTTCAGGGTGCTTTTCAGGCAGCACCTAAACATAAAATCCATTTGCTGCCCAAATCTTTCTTTTCCCCCTTTCCCTTTGCTCCCTTATTCTGTAAACCAGAAACAAAACAAAACAAAACAAAAAGCCCCTGGAACTTCCCTGAAAATGGAAAGACAAATCTTACTATCTGGCAGACTGAGTCTCAGGCTTTAAGCTGATCTTACCCTTGTAGTCATGGAGCTGATTGTGAAGGATCATAAGTCATCAAACTTCTCACTTGAGTTCAGAAGGTCTGAGTTATTCTCCTCCCTAATACTACTAAGTAACCTCAACTTCATCAGCTATAAACAAGAGCCATAAATGACTTCTCCATTTCCCACACTAAGTGATGAAATAGTTCCTACCTTAATCTTGAATTTACAATGACAAACTAAAGTAACTATTCTCTTCTCCTACATTAGGTCAGTCCTATTATTCTCACCTTGTCCCATATTAGAATAATGCAATGGAGTAATCATTCTCTGAAACTCCTCCTCTGGAACCCTGTGCTCAGAGAAGCTCAGATGTAGTCAAAACTCAAGCACAGAGTAACTCAAGATTTTCATTATTTCTTCCTCTGAACTTCCTTACTCCATCTTCCCCAAGGTCTTGTTCAATGCTGACTTACTTGGGGGCTTTCTTTTTAAGGGTTTCTCACACTGATCACCAGTGGTAAATTAATCTAAAGGTAAATTTTGTCATAGTGATTCAAGCATTATTCATTCATTTATCACTGCTGTATAATATCTACTGGTGGAATATGTCACAGTTTATCCTTCCTACTTTGATGCCTCTTACTATTTGAGTTTAACAAATAGTGCCCCTAGGACTATTCTAGTAAATGTCACCTGATGAAGAGACGATTTCTCTATTGGAAGCCCCTCCCAGTTGGATTCATTTCTTTCTGATTTAATGGTTTTGTTCTGCTTTCTGAACATCCTGTGATCATAGGTATGTGCCAGGTGACTATAAACTAATAAAGGATCATTAGCACAGTATCTTGAATATTTATGGACCTCATAAGTGTGCTACTAATGATAACAACACAGATTCCTTTGTGGTTGTTTGGCAAGGTGAGGCATGGAGAGAGGAGAGAAGAAATATCAGGACAGCTATTTTGGAACCAACCATAGTCCAAAGAGCGTAGCAGACAGGAAATGGGAGGGACTGGCAGGATGGCAGCTATTATTTTGGATCTTCCATGAAGACACTGCCGAGCAGGATTAAACAGGCAAGGACTTCATTAGGGAAAATGCCTGTCTGAAAGGATATAGAAAGGTGCTTAGGAAAGATGGCAGAGCCTTCAGGCTATGAAGCAAATCTGACCCTAAGAAAGAAAGAGAGAGGTTGAGTGGAAGCATCCAAGATTGTGGGCTGCAGAAGAGCCATCATGGAGTCATTTAGGTCAAAGTCAACCAACAAAGAGTCCTATGTCTTCCAGTTGCAGGTCTACCTTAGCATCCACACTGTACTCAATGAGCAGCCCATGAAAAAGTATAACCTTAGAGATGGATTTTAAAGCCAGGAGTGATTTAAACATGCCTGTAATCCCAGAGATTTGGGAGGCTGAGGCAGGAGGATCACAAGTTCATGACTCAGCAACTGAGCAAGATTTTGGTTCAAAATAAAAAAGAATAAGAGTGGGGGATGTAGTGCAGTAGTAGAATGTCCCTGAGTTTAATCTCCAGTACTGGGGGAAAAAAAGATGAATTATAAAGCACAGCAGCTGGGGCCTTCAGTCATTAATTTCCATGTAGTGTTATGAAGGTCTACAAGACAAATTATCATGACTATCACAGTAACCATACCAAGAATAGATGCCAGACTACACAAAAGTGTTAGCTATTGACAAGTATCAGGGGAAGGATAAAAGAATGATGGTAGTAAATGAGCCTTAAGTTGCAATAAGGAATAAATGCATCAAGTACTATAGATATAAGTAGCTCTACGCCCTGAACTAGAAGGCAAGGACAGTTGTATGCTGATCTCACGAGATGCCATCTTAATACCATCTTGATTAATGTTATCCTTTTTCTGATAAATAAGGCATGGTTCCTTGCTCAAGGCTGCATGGTAGGTAAGCATGCTGACAATGACTGAGACAGAAAGGCTGGCTCATATTGTGGAAGCCCAGGAGACCAGGGATGCTAGATAGAGGGAGGAGAAGGCATAATCAAACACTACAATATTCTTTTTTAAATTAGAGGTTAATTATGTTAGGAAATTGGGTTGCTGAGGTTAGTATCGATATTCTTTTGAAGTCAAGAGAGATTAGATTGAAAACGAATACTGAGAGAGGAAGCAAAGGGCTAAGTATGTTCTCCTGAGAAAGCAAGAATGCTTGAGTCCAGAAGGATTGGAAAATGCAAAAAGTTAATGTATATCCTGTTACTTTTTTACACATGATGGTTTTTCTGTTCTTTCTGAGCCTGTAATGGGAGTAAAGGCGTTCTAAAACTTATCTGTTGCAATTTCTTACCTTTCCCCATCAGTGGGCTTTCTATTCTACCCTTCTAAAGTAGAGATGGTGAAGAGAGAAAACTCATTTTTCCTTTAAACTTTTCTGTGAACTTCAGATCATTCTGGCTTTTATTCTTTTCTACACAAATTTTATTCTTTCTAGGTATTCAATAAATACATGCAAATAATACTTTTAAATAATAATTTATTAATTTGATCAATTCATTAAAAGGTAATGTTTGATACCTCCAAGTCCACACCCAAGTATGTTGTTGGATAAGGCAGGAAAGTTCTGAAGAGGATTCTTCTAGTTCCTCTAGGCATCGTGCCACAGGATGTACTGTTCAGAGCCAGAAGAGTAAGTCTGAGTATATGAACCAGGAGTTGGAAGGGAGCCATCTGAGACTGACTGCACAGTACCTAGGGAGGGAGACAGAGCTGCAATGGAATCTGGAGGGACTTAAAGGATTCTATTCTCTTCACTGACTGCTCTAAATAAAAACTGATATTCTTTCCCCTTTTGTTTTACACTCATCTAGAAGTGGGAGGACAGGCAGAGTGACACCAAACTGCTATCTAATTGACAGCCAGTGATTGGTTATCTGCAAAGACAAAGAAAGGAGCATATAAATAAAATGTAGATTTTCAAGAACAATTTACTTTTTTAAAAAAATTTTTTACATACTGGGAATTGAACCCAGGGACACTTTATCATTGAGCTATATTCTAATTTCTTTATATTTTTTTAATATTTTGAGGGTCTTTCTAGGTTGCCCAGACTGATCTTGAACTTGCAATCCTGCTACCTTAGCTTCCTCAGTTGTTAGGATTGTACCTGCAATTTACTCTTGGGCCCAGAAGTTGGGAATGTGTACATGAGCTCTTAAAGAAGTATATTTGTCTAGATTGAGAATAAATAGGACACTTTTGGATTGTGTAGTCCTGGAAAAATTGTATACTTTTTAAAATCTCTTCTCTTTGCTTCTACACTGGTTATGTAGAAAGGAGGGAATAGAGAATATGAGTGCCTCAGCTTAGTTTTGCCCTCTGTAAGCCTGAAAACTCCACTTTGTTTCTTTGAGGCCCTACTTGATACAGAGCTCAGGTATGGACACCCTATCTTACCCATGGAATATAGAGGTCAATAGAGGTATCACAGGGAATAAAAACAACCAAGACAAGACAAACATCTGAGCACTTTCATAGATATACTTCCCTGCTCCCACTAAGGTTTCTGTTCCAGTCAAGCAGAAAACCTGGTAGCCTCATTTATTGAGACAACAATGTAAGATGGCTGAGACTTAGTTTTGTCTAGTACACCATAGTGGGCCATACATTCATACATTCATATATTCTTGCATGCAATTTCTACAGTTGTGGATCAGAGTCTTTGTTCCCAACTGGCTGCTGTTGTGATGTTGTAAATGCTTTGATTGTCATTCTTCTGGCCCTGAAAAGGGAGAAGGTGTATGGAAGGATGGGTCTACAAATGAAAGCATCTAAGGTGAAGAGTATGAAAATAAAGGCCATTCACATAGGTAAGTGGCAGGCGGTATCCAGGGCATGTGGAAGGGCATGAAAGTGGAATGTGGTTCTTTCTGTACTGAAGTGGGTACCATGAAAACCTTGGTTCCACTACTTGCCAGTCAGTCAAGAACAGTACCAGATGGTATAAGGAATTACAAGAATGGGTAGCATATCAGACATCCCTGAGAATGAGAATTAGACCTACCTGGGCAGGATAATTTCATATATAAAGTAGGGACAATATACCTTCCCTGCCTCCCAATCTGTTCAGTAATGTGAAGTAATGTATGCTAATATGCTTTAAAACTATGAAACTCTGCCCCCAAACCTATGTGCCCTTCTGGTGCTCTTTAGATATGGACAGAAACAGATTTCAGCCTTTCCTACTTTTCCCCTGGTCAGTATTGCTGAGCGCATGTTCCAGCCTCTCCCTCAGGCGGTCATTGATATAGAGGGATTCCTCCAGTCGCAGGCGCAGGTTCTGGATCTCAGTAAGATTCTTTTCCAGCAGGTCAGCCCCTGTTGCATACCATTAAGACATATGAGAGGTAGGAGGTGGAGAGGACTGACCATATTGGGGCAGGTGTGGGACATGCCTGAGGTTACTGTGAAAGATCCCCACCCACCGCTAAACTTCTGTCAATTTTCTCATCTCACCTGGGCAGCCAGGAAACACTACATAACTTTGTTTAAATAACTCTTGTGCTTTCAATCACAAGATAGCCTCCTTTAAAGAAGCTCCCTAGGGCTTCCTCCCACACAGAGGATGAGTACATATAAAGGAGATGAAAACAGGAGTTTTTTTAAAAAACCTGGGAAGGCCTTTAGATAGGTCTGGCCTAACAGTGGGGAGGTTTGTTTACCACCTAGGTATGATGTAACAATCCAGAAGGCCTCCCTCTCTACCTCATACCTCTCCTATGACTGAACTAGCTTCAATCCCTGACTGAACTAGCTTCAATGTTCAACCACTCATAGAGAGAAAGAATAATTGTATATGAAATTCAATCTGTTAGAATAATGAATAATATTGAATGTTTTCCTTTAACCAAATTTGGCAAAGAGGAACATGGAAGAGTCTGGGTAGGTGGACCTGACAATAGAACAGGAGAGATGGACATTTCCAAGAAAGGGGTGGGGGGAACATGCACAAAGGAGAGAAGGAGGCAAAGAATAAGCTTCATCCACTGGGACATTTTGCTTAGGGCCAGATTTCTCTCCCAAAATTCAAAATGTCTTATTGTTATACTATGTGGGACCCAGAAACTGGGCTGCTTCAAACCTAGGAAGCCTGGGTCCAAATACAAAAGCAAAGTTTAAGAGGGTAGGATTGGCTGTGGCGTATGCACAGTGTATGTATATGTGTGTATGTGTGCGTCGGGGTGGGCGGGGGAGAGAGAAAGAGAGATGGGTGATTCTGTGGAAATAGTTTACCTTCCTATAAGTGTTTTTTGTTGTTCTTGTTGTTGTTTTTTTAGTACCAGGGATTGAACTCAGGGGCACTCAACCACTGAGTCACATCCCCAGCCTTATTTTGTGTTTTATATAGAGACAAGGTCTCACTGAGTTACTTAGCACCTCACTATGGTTGCTGAGGCTGGTTTGAACTGGCAATTCTCCTGTCTCAGCCTCCCAAAGTGCTGGAATTACAGGCATGCACCACTGCACCCAGCTCTAGGTGCTCTTTACTTAAGCAAGACCTTCCCCAGGGAAGGCTGAGGTTGGCATTCTAGAACAGTCTAAATTTAGGCCTAAGAAGGTTGTAGCACAGAGAAGGGAGTACTTGAATTTGAGGCAACTCATCTTCCCTGAAAAGCACCTCAGAATGTTCCTGACTTCCTTTATTCTTCTGTCTCAGAGTCCCAGATGGGGAGGATAGAAGAATCAGCACTGAACTGGAATCTAATGTTCTGGCTGATCCCTAGGACATTCCCCTTCATCTTCCCATTTCCATGAGTCAGGTTCTAACAGAAGAATGAAATTCCCCTGGTAATGGGCTCTATTTTACTACAAAGATTCCTTTGTGTTTACCAGAGGATTTGGAATTAGGCCGGTACAACGAGGAGAAGGAGGATAGGTCTCCAAATGCATTCATTTTCTGAGGCCTCATTTCTTCCCATGGGCCACTGCTGCCATGTTGCCCAGGTTCTGGTGTCTTGTTCAGCTGAGCCAATCTGGCTCCTGAATGGTTGTTGATCAATGCAGCTGAATCAACAGAAGTGGCAGGACTGACATCTGTTCAGAATAGAAAGCCAATGAGAAACAACAAACAGGGAAGTCATAAAAGTAATTATAGCGGGTAGAACAGTGTCCTCCAAAAATTCTTGCCCACCTTGAGCTTATTTGTAAATAGGGTCTTTGAAGATGCAATTGGTTAAAATAAGATGATATTGGATTAGTGTGGGCCTTAAATCCAACTTGACTTATGTCCTTTTAAAAGAAGAGGAGACACAGAGATATACAGGGAAGAAGACCACAAGGTGAGAGAGTCAAGAGATTGGAGTGATATGTCTAGAAACTGCCAAATTAGGAAAAGGCAAGGAATGATTCTTTCCTAAAGTCTTCAGAGGAAGAATGCTACTGCTGGGACTTTGGTTTCAGACTTCTAGCCTCCAGAACCTCAAGAGAATAAATTTCTATTGTTTACAGATATCTAGTTTGTGGTATTTTGTTGTGGAAGCCCTAGAAAACGAACAATGTTATCCAGGGTATGAACATGAAGAGAGACATCAGTAATTCCAAGCCTATTGTTGAATATCAGTGAGATGAAGACACATTTCCAAGGACTATAGATTTCATCCTGACCTTATTGGCACTTCCTAGCCTAGGAGATCAAAGAATGATGATTGGATATAATATCTGAGGGTCAAAAAACATGCACAGGAAGTGTCCAGTGGCCCCTTTCTTAGCTCCCTCTATGATTCTCAATGCTGGAATGATCCCAGGGAGGTATTTCATAAATGTATCCTCCAATAGTAGAACTTATTGACAATCTGAGGAGTCAAGAAAGTGAAGGGATGAAGCATTTTGCTAGTCTGTGAACAAGTAAGTGTTCACCCAATAGTCTATACCCTCACCAGCAATACATCAGCTGACCCCCTTCATGGGACTGTTCTATATTGGAGTTGTAGGAGAATGAAGGAGCAGTGGGAAGCAGTGTGCAGAGAACCTGGACAGCATTGCTTCTATTCCTGGTGGCTCCCACCACTCATGCCTCAGCTGACTCTGAACCTCTATTGAAGCTGAGGGAGTCTTTGTATAAGACATGTGGTGATTTGGGGTTGGGGTTGTAGCTCAGTAGTAGAGCACTTGCCTTGCATGTGTAAGGCCCTGGGTTTGATTCTCAGCACCACATATAAATAAATGAATAAAATAAAGATCTATCAACAACTAAAAAATATTTTTTAAAAAAAGACAAGTGGTGATTTGGATCCCACCCAAAATGGTTCACAACACTGCAAAAATAATTCTTAAATATAGCTCACATTGCCTGGCTCCTGTCCAAAGAATGGCTGGAATACTCTTATGTGTGGGGGGTTGTAGAATCAGAAAATAATTGACATCTTATAGTTCAATGATGCTTTGAGAACATGGCCATGTCATTTGGACCCTTCATTACTGTCTTCCTCTGAGGAAAAAAAAATAGTTGGGGTGGCAGGGCCATAATTCAGAGATAAAGAATCTTCCCCCTTTCAAGGCCCACAGAATAGAGGGGTTTCTCCCTTGAGTATATAGGAATGAGGTCCCTGTTTGCCCTCAACCAAACCAAATTGCTTTAGGGAACTATATACTTAAATGAATATTCCCTCCCCTAACTTGTAACATTTCAGACACTAATTAGAATCTCTATGAAATAAAGTGTTAGGGAAACCATTACACTTTTAACACAATGCCTCACTGAAAGTAGGAATTCAATCAAAATGTGATTCCCCATCCCTTTTAAACTTCTTTTATTCCCACCTCAGAAAATCAGCTGACTCTCAACCAAGATCATAGGAGTTTTCAAGTCTCTCAGTAACAGTGATCAGCGTTTTCATGTTCCACTCTCCCTTGGCTACTCAACTCAGAGAACGTGCAATACCAGACTTTTGTGAGGGGGATTTAGCCTACAGTGTAGCTGCCATGTCAGCAGGATTATTGGTTGACTGTTTCATAAACTTGGCTCAAAAAGCAAAGAAGGAACAGTGATGAACAATTGTTTCTCTGATAGGGTGACTTCAAATGGAAGGGAAAGGCCTTTGGTATCCCGTAGGAAAGAAAGAGATGGTGGAAAATAAATGTGATGCTCTCTGGGAAAATCACTCCAGAGGTGACATCTCACTGAAAATAGTGGCAGGGATTACAAGTAAGGGAAAGGTGTCCTTGACCTTCTGCCATCCCTCAGGATAGTGTTGAAGTTGAACAATGTGCTTTTGGGTAACTAAGTTTTAGGATGAAAATAAAACTCACATTGTTCCCTTGGAATAGGTCAGGTACACACCAAGGGCAAGAAATGTTATATAGAGAGTATTGTCTTACTTGTAGAGACCATAGCTTTGTGTTGGGCAGAAATAGTGGAATAGGGAAAACACTGGCTACAGAAGCCTAGCAAAAGAGGTTCTGAGAAGTACCCTCCCTATTTTGTCCCTGGTTGCTCACACTGCAAAGTGCAGTAGATACACCCTGCACTTCAGAGTCAGGTGGACTTGAAGTAAATGTTACCGCAAGCTGGGCTATCTTTAGTAAGTTCCTCCTTGTTGCTGGGCCTTAGTGTCCTCAGTTATAAGACTGGTATACTACCACCTACTTGAGGGGATCACTGTGCCAATGAAATGGGACAACATATAGATAGTGGTAAGAAATGTGAGCATAATAGATGCTTAATAAATATGAATTTCCTGTCTTTCCTTTATGCTATAATCATAGAGGAAATATTTTACTGCTTTGCTTTTCAGGATGAAATTAAAAAACAGGAATAGTACCAGGTTAAAACCATTATAGCTCATTCATTGCCTAAAATAGTCAATCTAGAAAAACAAATCAGATATGTCCAGAGACTAAGGAAGACTTCTTGTTATTAACCATACTATGATTTGACTGATATAGTTGCCTGAAAATTCAAATACTTTTCTCATTAGGAAATTAAAGAGAAAACTGGGAAGAAAATGAAGGTTTGATTTAAAACTAGTTACTCTTTTCCTCTCATCCCTACCAAGGCTACCCCAATGGCCTTCCTGGAAGAATCTGGGGAAAGGCATGCTGGTGTGGTTGGTGACAGACTCATCTTGAACATCATGAGATGTCCAGTTACTGATGGATTAGCAGAATTATTAGGATAATGGATGGGATCAAAAATCCACAAATGAGTGATGAAGAATATTTAGGGGTAAACAGAAAATAGGAACCATGTCTCTTTATCCCAAGAATTCCAGAATCAGACATAATGTTAGCCTGGTCAGTAAAATGACATGATTGTGTTGCATTTGCCCCCTCCACCAACCTCCCAATTTGTAACCCTTCCACTCCCCAAGTCCAACACCATGTATATGCCAGAGGGGGTCTAGTGAGTGGTGGCATATGAGACTAGGAATGAAGAAAAGCCACCTGACACTCTTGGGGCCTGTGCTTGGCACTGAATCTCAGAGCTGTGCTCAGAAAGGTACACCACAGTACCTTAGATTACAGGGCCTGGCAGCAAAGATGCCTCCTCTTGGCCTAGACCTTGTGTGAGTGCCCCCAAATTGGGGGCTACTTAGGTACTCACTAGCTACATTCAGCGCAGGATTCACTTCCTGCTCATTAAACAGTGGGGAGGTGCTGCTGAGGGAATGATGGGCAGCAGGTGGGGCAAGGCCTCTAGCCTGGATCTGGGGCTGAGTCTGGGACAGGGCACCATCCTTGGTTTCTAGGACTTCCATCATTCTATGCTGCTTCTGCATCTTCCTTAAGATGCTGCAAGGGAAAGAAAGAAAGAAAAATAAAAGTTACCTGAAAACCACAGCTGTATTGATTTGGAAGTTCATAGGAGAAGCCAAGGAAAGGTGAGGACATTATTCCTTCACAGAAAAAGCCCAGTGATTCATTTCTGTCTTAGAGCAGGGTGGGTGGCAGCAGGGGGCAGGCAGAACAACTGTTATCCAGTACGTCGACCATAAACTTCTTAAGGATGAGAAAAGACTCATTGAGCCTTTTAAATCATACTCATGCTTCTATCACAAGACACCCAGAAGTCCATAAGAGTTCAATTTATTCTGTGAATCAAATCTGTTAAATGGTATTTGCAGTCGCTTATTTAAAACTGGTTTCAGAGGCAATGCAATCTCCCAGGCATCTTGTAGTTTCTAAGGCCTCCTTCTCCAAATATTGAGACACAGGATAAACTTGGGTTTACAAGGAAAATTTATGGCTGCCAGCTCTCCTTGGGTCACCCTTGAAAACCAAATATAATTTCACTCTGATCTTTAAACAGCCAGGGGAAAACAGGTGATGCCTAGGGGCCTGGAAAACTCCCAAGAATTAGCAGCTCTATGTTACTAAATTGGTGAATTTATATAATAGGAACCAAAAAGAAGGATACCTTTTTAAAAAATGGAAATGAGACCATCTCATCACTAAGCATACACAATGGTTTGATGAGTAAATAAAAAATAACTAATAAGCTATTTATTTTTCACTGGGTATGAAAGCTCCTGTTCCTTGATCTTCTGGCCCTTGATTTAGAATTCTTCACCAGATTACATCTTTCATCCTGAAAATTTGGAGTTACCTGAGGGTCTGAGATACCTGTCCTGCTTGAGTCTTCTTACTTGTATAGTCATCTGAAAAATAAATTCAACAAGGCCCAGTCAAAATTTAAGCAGGTCAAATCTCCCAGATTACAAACACTGGTCCATCTGGGATCAGACGTGTGACTGACTTGACACTCAAGTCCAGGATTCTCTGACTTTTCCCAGGACATCTTGGATTGAGTCTCTTTTTTTTAATTTTTTTTTTTTTTTAGTTGTAGATAGGCACAGTATCTTTATTTTATTTATTTATTTTTATGTGGTGCTGAGGCTTGAACCCAGTGCCTCACACATGCGAGGCAAGTGCTCTACCACTAAGCCACAACCCCAGCCCCTGGATTGAGTCTTTAGAGAGCTTTCCTCACAGGCTTTTCTGAGCTTACTACAAAGATTGTCATCTCCACTATCTCTGCCCTGAGTCTTAGTACAAGGCCAAAAATGTCTCCCCCACCCCTGCCCCCTCCACACAGACCATAGGATAGGATACTTGTTCAGCCAGCCTCTGGACCACTCCAGCCAGAGCCTCCAAGTCCTGCCCCACGACTGGTTTCCTCAGTTCCATGGCTATGTGTCCCATCACAGCTTTCATGCAGAACCTACTCTTTTCTTTGAGGAGAAGACATCCCTGTCCTACTCCTGTGTGTCGTAGCACAGTGGCCTCAAACTTGCTGTTACTATATGCCTTCAGATGCTCTAGGGAAAATTCTATGTAAAAGGCTCCCAAAATAACTAATGTTCTCACCACCTGGTCCTAGTACATATAGTGTCTAACCCATGTCAAAATCAGGATTATTTTCCATTTTTGGAAGTACACTGATTAATTCTACTTATTTTAATCCTTAGAACAATCATGCAGCCTTCAGGGACTGGTGGTATTTGACCTGTTTTAGGAAACAAATAAAAAGAAATATTAACCTGCATAGAACTAGTAATGGACACACACGAGCTTGAGTGAGGGCCTTTGAACTCCTAGTGAAGGCCTTTTACAATATCCATCTGCCCCTGTTCCTTCTTTCTCTCTGCCACTTAGTTTCAGATAAAGCCCTTCACCCCTAGAGATACCTCCTACCCTGGAAGCCACTTTCTATGAGGGATGGAGGTGCTGGTGATCATCATGATATCTTTGATCTCATGTGTTTCTCCTTGGAACTCCTCACCTGCCTCTCCTGACTGTCACAGCCCCATGGTGATAATTACAAAGCAGTACACCAGGTTGAAAAGTCATTGGTAGATAGGTGTGAGCTTGTGTGAGTCTAGGATCTCAGGAGGGACTGAAGGTCCTCCCAAGCTCTGTGACCAACTTACCAGTGCTGAGTTTGCTGGCAAGGCTCTCTGCCAACTGGCTTCCCTTGGCCAGCTGCTCCCGGAAGTGCTGTTCCATGTAGTGGTCCATGGTGTTGTTGCTGAGTAGCTCCTCAAAGGTCTTTACTGTGTTCTTGACATGCTGGATGAGAAGGGAAGAAACAGCTCTCCCAATCTTCACCTTCTGCTGGAGACGAGTCAACTCTCGAGCCTGATCCTGGATCAAGGAATATTTCCTAAAGCGGGAAAGCAGCAGCAACAAGCGTAGAAAAGATTATGGTGCTTCAGCAGAAGATACTTGAGAGTATCACCAAAGCAGGCCCAATGTTTATCAACCTAAGCATGGTAAAGGAAATGAAAGAAGGAAAATAGAAATGTCCTATAGGTGAAAGATTCTTTATTCCATACTTCCATATTCCAAAATTGCTTTGCCATACTTCTGAAAATGCAACCAGGTTTTCTTCTCTTTTCATCTTTAAAATCTGCCATCCGGTCCCTCTCTTGAGCTTATAATACATTTCAATTTCGTAAACAAAGCCAGGTGCTCATTGGAAAGTTGAAAGAAAAAAAAAAATCATTCATGTGAGAAAAGAGACCACATCATGCTCCAGGCAGCAGTTTTTCTTTCACTAGGATGGATCTCTGTGTCTTTTCTATAGATAGATAACTAGTTGGAAAGATATCTTCTAGCTCCTATAATTTAACCACTGAATTCTATCACTTCTGTTTCTTCCACTACACCTAGTACAGCCCTTTACTCACAGGTGTTCAAAAGAGTTTAAAATAATTTGAACTGATTTAGAGTCTCATGATCTCCTGTCTAACGTAACTATTCATTATAGAGGACAGCAAAAGAGACAATATTAGTTCTTCATGCTCTCGAGAGAGGCAAAGTAGTTAAGTATGGGTAGCAGGAATTGGCAGGGCCAGGCTTTAGTCCCAATGCACCCTACCCTCTCAGATAAAAACTTGGGAAGTGAGTATACTACTTTGTACCTCTGTTTCTCTATCTACAAAGAGAAGGTAAAATACCCACTTTGCCTTTCTGAAAATATGATAAGTACTGGAATTTAATGTTCGGATGACTATAGCAAAATCTGTAAAGCATTTAACTTATCAAAAGAAGACAAATTATCCCTCATTACTTTGGTAATGATAAACTTATATGACCAACTTGACATCTACTGTGTGTCTGCAGCTGGCTGGCTAGAGTAGAACCAACAGCTTCTTATTTCTTGGAGAATTGTCAGTGTTGTCTGTTTTTTTCTAGCAGGGAACATGCGTGCTGGCTGTCCTCTAAAAGCTGAAATTTGCCAGAGATCCAGAGTTGCTGATTTAGAATAGGTTATCCAGGTGTTGGAAAAACCCAAAGTGGGGATTAGGACAGCTCATACTGCAGATAGCATAGAACCTCTTTTGAACCTTTTAAACATTATACTTTATTCACATTTCCATCCAAAATTTTTCATGTCATTATGCAGCTAATAATACTAAGCTCTTTCAGAGCAGAGAGTGTTTTATTCATCTCATGTCCACAAAACCAAACACAGAAGAGACTCTTGATAGACATGTTCCATGATGAAAAAGAGAAGTGCTTGAAAACCTCAACTCATCACTCACTGCATTCCTGTCCTATGTGTTCTCTCAGGTACCCTATGCATTCTCCATTGAGGCAGAAAACCTTTCCCTTTAAGACAGATCTGTGCTCACCTGTGGAGCACTCTATGACATGAGAATGTTCTTTGGAATTCATCTCAACAGGTAACACCTTCTTAAGAAGAGATTGCTTACCCTGCATCCTTCAGATGGGCTTCTAGAACACCTAGTGAGAGGTTAGACCAGTTAGAACATTTTGTTGAGATTATCTATTTATTTACTGTCTTCCCCCACTTAGTTTGAGTTTCTCCATGCAAGAGACCACATCTTGTTGTGCCCCATGTGCTTAATATAGTGCTTAGAAAATTAGACATTCAATAAATATTTATGCCATATTGTGTTTTCTGAAATATAAGTAATGTTGAGTACAGAAAAGTTTTATTACTGGGGTTTCAGATACAAATGTCTCTTTCTGACCCTCAGGAAAGAACTATTTAAGGTAAGAACTGATATCTCTAACCCCTTTGGAAACATCTTTCATTCCTGCTAAGCTCACACTTTTTGATGGTCTTCTGTTGGAACAGCAGCCCCAAGGTCAACATCCTAGGGTATGGGTTAGGACCTAATGCCTACATTTCTTTCCTCTTTTATTTGTTATTCCTCTTTCTAGTAGCATAAACTAGCTCCGTGTCTATCCCATAGATGTCCAAGTCCTTGTTGCTTGGTACAAGCTACTGTTAAAGGAGTCTGGTGATGTGAGCATTTCTTAGTTCCTTCTCACTTGCAGACCCCAGCCTCACTTTGACACCCATGCCCACTTGGGCTACTCAGGCCTCCCTATCACTTCCTTCTCCTAACTGTTCTTTCAGTCTGAAATCTTAGGACATAAGATTAGCATAGTGCGGCTGGGGCTGTAGCTCAGTGGCAGAGCACTTGCCTTGCACATGTAAAGTACTGGGTTTGATCTTCGGCACCACAGAAAAATAAACAAATAAAATAAAGGCATGCTGTCCATCTCCAAGCTACAAAAAAATTTCAAAAAATATTAGCACAGTGTTCCTTGAAGAAAACACAAACACATAGATACATACCTATACATACAATCACGTAAGTACACAAACCTGCACATGCAGACATATTAAGAGCTAAGATTTGGTGCTGGATGCAAATATTAAAGTAATAAGCCCTTTAATATACTAGTCCATCACAGATGTAGAAAATACTAGGGCCAGAAGGGACCTCATCTTATTTCACAGATAAGGCCATTAAGGCTTAATAAGAATAAGAAATATATCTGATCTCCCACAATTGGGAGGTGGAAGAGCCATAAGTAAAAAATCTTGGCTCAAAACTCCCAACCTAATGTTCTTTATCAATGTCATGCATATTTTTGTTCTAACTTTCAGGGATCTCTGAGATGAATAAAGCTGATTATACTTTCCTGGAATCTATCCATTATTCTGGATACTATAAGTCTTTAATTTATTCTCAGTTTTCAAGTAATAAATGACACCTATCACAATGACAATTAAGATATATTTAGGTAATTTGTTGATATAGTATTTGGCATTTGTGCTGTAGGACAGTCTTCATGATTATAGTGGCTAGGCCTGCCTTGTTTGCTCCATATCCCTAGTGCCCATGTGAGCGTTTGCCATGTGAAAATATTTGCTGAAAAATAAATGTACTGAATTTGCTACAAACAACTAATTTTAATATATTTTCCTACCAAACCCTTTCCTGGAGATGGGTTGAAGAAACAAGACACAGTCCTCTGAAAAGACAATCCTGGATTTGAATGCTAACTATGCAATATAGTGGGCAATTCAATTCTTTATGACATCATCTTTATTAATAAAATGGCAATTGTGGTACTAAATTGATAGAATTTTGTGATATGTATGACTTAGTTTCTAAGAGTTTGATGAAAATATATCACTCAATAAATATGAGTGTCCATTCCCCATTCCTAGGTATGCCAGCTACTAACCCAGGGATCACCTGCATCACAGTCATATGGAACACTAATGAAAAATTCTGAAGAAGTTCCAAGGAATATGCATTTTACACAAAATAACCTCATAATTTACAAGCAAGTGCAAACCTAGTGGAAGCCAATGTTTACTGCACTCTAAATTAGATTCCTCAGCATCCTGTCGTCTTGGAATAAAAAGTTGAGGATCAAGGGAGTAATCACTTATAAGATCAAGGGAGGAATCACTTTGGAATTAGGGATGGGATATATTATTCAGGACAGAGTTTGCCAATGAGCAAAGATGGTGGAGGTTTGCCAAAATTGTGTGGGAACAGGAGAAAAAGGGCACATGTACAGTTTCAAAAAACACAGTCAATCAATATTATAAGTTTATGTTAGAAAAAGCCCTACCATTTTCTTAACACAGTATACCTAAAGTAAATCTCAATAAAATATCCCTGACAAGTGGTGCTAGGCATGAGGTAGAGTCTATATTCTCTGTCTTCAGTGGTCTTCAAGATAGGAACGAAGTTTAAACAACTCAGATTCATTTTAGTATCTTCATATGGTATCTTCATTCAGTTTGAATGTGAGACCAAGGAGCTACCTTATTCTTGCCTAAGATACCTTTACCAAGTTTACATGAAACCAAGATTATTACTACAAGCTTGAGACAAATAATTTTGCCATGATTCAAGATAGACAGAGCATATATGGGGGCTTCTATGTAAATCCACCTTCCTGGGCACTGGGATAGCTCAATATTCAGCAGAGAAACATGTGAGCTAACAAGAGATTCCTATCAATCCAGGAAAATTATACCACTCACATGATGAAGACATCAACTCAAGAACCCATGGAGATTTTGGATTTGGTGAGTGCATACATGATTGGTCAGAATTAAAAAATTGCTTGGAATAATTTAAACTAGTTAGTAGTAAAATTTTTATAGACTTTTCTCTAAAGAAAATCCAGGAAGGGGCTGGGATTGTAGCTCAGTGGTAGAGTGCTTGCCTTGCATGCGTGAGGCACTGGGTTCGATCCTCAGCACCACATAAAAATAAATAAAGATATTTGTGTTCAACTGCAACTAAAAATATGTTAAAAAAAAAAAAAAGAAAAGCAAATCCAGGAAGGTCTTAAGAGAAAGCCCTACAATGAATGTATGAAGCCTGGACATAGACCCTAAAAGCCATTATGACAGTAGCAATGACTTAATTCTGACCATGGAATTCTCTGACAATGGTCTCTTACCCACTATAAGACACAGAAGAGACTCCTGCTTCCTCAGGCCAAGTCTTCTGCTCATTCACTCCCCTTTCAGTAGGTCCCTTCTTCTCTAAGGGCTGATGCATCCCAGTCTTCAGTTGGAGCATTTTCTTATGAAGAACCCTCTAATAGTCTCTTTTGAAAGGAAAGATGGAGAAGAAATGTGTCTAGGTCTCCACAATGGCCAGGATTTTCTCCAATGCTACCTAAAGGAATTAAAACAAAATTAAAGGTGTTGGATTACTAAAGGAGATCCCACAGGAGCATAGAAACACAGGAAAATAAAGAGTAAAGTCTACAATGTGCCTCTTTGAAGAGGACCTCCTCAGCCATGAGGACCCCAACAACCCACTGGGTAAAGGAATGACACAGCAAGTAAGAAGAGATGCTGATATGAGGGGCACAAGAGGGTCCACAAGTGTGTTAGAAGAAAAAGCAAGAAAATGATTAAGTAAATGAATGAAAGCAAATGGAATTTTAACTGGGCAAAGGGATAAGTATTTTTGATTCTTATATTTAAGATAAAGTTTACAGGGAATGTCCCTTTGAATATCAGGAAGTGTTTTTATCACCCAGAAGTTTTGAGAGTCATGAAGGTAGAAACACAGTTTGAGATGTCAGAGCTCAAATCCCAAATCGCTGCAACATCAACAATAGTGCTGTGGGAAAAATTCAGGGTGCCAGGTCTTGAATTAAAATCATAGAATTAGAATGTGGAGATAGCTATAGAACCTAAAGAAGCCCTGCCTTCTGGTGTCCTGCCATACTCAACACAGGCTGCTTTTCTCTGTCTAACTTACTGATGTAGGCCAGTTTTAATATTTGTGTACTTTTTTGCTCATATTGAAAAACAATCATTTTTTAAAAAAATCTAAGCATGTTTCTCTTCGTTCAATCTTGCTTTTGCATGGAAAACATCAAAAGAACATGTTCTCAGCACTTTTTAATTTTTAATATATATTTTTATTGGTGCATAATAATTATACATACTAGTGGGATTCATTGTGACATTTTCATACATGCACATCTTTTAATTTTCTTGAAGATAGTTTCAATGAAAACAATTCTTGAGGCTTTTCCTAAATTAATTTTTAAAAACTTCTAGAGGTTCTTACTGCTTCTCTCTGGGAACTCTCCAGGTTTTCATCCTCTACAGCTTTTTAAAAAAATTTTTTTTAGTTGTTGATGGATATTTATTTATCTATCTATTTATTTATTTATATATGGTGCTGAGAATCTAACCCAGTACCTCAAGCATGTTAGGCAAGCGCTGTACCACCAAGCCACAACCCCAACCCCTCCTCTACAGTTTTTGAAGGACAAAGTGACTAAAGCTAGAATATAACATTCTAAGTATGACTAATAGATTTAGCACAATAATGTCTTATCTTTTCATCTCACAAAGCTAATAATAGAATCCAATGCAATATTGGCTTCCTTTCTCTTGCAGTAGCAACATGTAGGGGTTTCCTTTAACATAGAGTCAATTTTAACCTTCCAAATGCACATCTCCACCCGACTTTGTTACTTCTAGGGTTTTTGCATTGCTTTTTTCTCTCCTTTTAAAAATTTATTCTACTTAGGTATACATGATAGCAGAATGCATTTTGATTCATTGTACACAAATGGAGCACAAATTTCATTTCCCTAGTTCTACATGATGTAGAATCACAATGTATATGCAGTCATACATGAAGCTAGGACAATGATGTCCATCTCATTTCACCATCTTTCCTGTCCCCATGCCTCTTCCCCCCTCCCTCCCCTTTGACCAAAATTCCTGCAATCTTCCCATGCCCCCTCTCCCATAATGGATAAGCATCCACTTATCAGAGAGAACATTCAGCCTCTGGTTTTTGGGAATTGGCTTACTTCACTTAGCATGATATTCTCCAACACTATCCCTTTATCTGCAAATGGCATAATTGTATTCTCTTTTAATGCTGAGTAATATTCCATTGTGTATGTATACCACAGGTTCTTTATCCACTCATCTATTGAACAGCATCTAGATTGGTTCCACAGTTTAGCTATTATTAATTGAGCTACTATAAACATTGAAGTGGCTGTGTCACTGTAGTATGCTGTTTTAAGTCCTTTGTGTATAGACCGAGGAGTGTTATAGCTGGGCCAAATGGTGGTTTCATTCCAAGTTTTCTAAAGAATCTCCATACTGCTTTCCAGATTGGTTGTACCAATTTGCAGTCCCACCAGCAATATATGAGTGTGCCTTTTCCCCCACATCCTTGCCAATGTTTATTGTTGTTTGTATTCTTGATAATTGCCATTCTGACTGGTGTGAGATGAAACTTAGAGTAGTTTTGATTTGCCTTTCTCTAATGGCTAGAGATGTTGAACATTTTTTCAGAGTTTGTTGGTCAATTGTATATCTTCTTCTGAGAAGTTTCTGTTCAGCTCCTTAGCCCATTTATTGATTGGGTTGGTTTTTTTTTTTTTTTCGGTGTTAAGTATTTTGAGTTCTTTATATATCTGGGAGATTAGTGCTCTATCTGATGTACATGTGGCAAAAATTTGCTCCCAGAATGTAGGCGCTCTGTTCACCTCATTGATTGTTTCTTTTGTTGAGAAGAAGCTTTTTAGTTTGAATCCATCCATTTATTAATTCTTGATTTTACTTCTTGTGCTATAGGAGTCTTGTTAAGGAAGTAAGGTCCTAAGCTGACATGAAGACTTGGGCCTACTTTTTTCTCAGGTGCAGAGTCTCTGGTCTAATTCCACTTTGAGTTTTGTGCATGGTGAGAGATAGGGGTTTAGTTTCATTTTGCTGCATATGGATTTCCAGTTATCCCAGCACCATTTGTTGAAGAGGCTCCAATATATGTGTTTGGCACCTTTGTCTAGTATAAGATAACTATATTTATGTGGGTTTGTCTCCGTGTCTTCTATTCTGTACCATTGGTCTACATGTCTATTTTGGTCCCAGTACCATGCTGGTTTTGTTATTATAGCCTTGTAGTAGAATTTAAGGTCTGGTATTGTGATGCTTCCTGCTTCTGAGGATTTCTTTGGCTATTCTGGGTCTCCTATTCTTCCAAACGAATTTCATGATTGAAATTACTATTTCAATTATGAAATATTGAAATTACTATTCTATAAGTAATGACCTTGGGATTTCTATTACTATAAGGAATGACCTTGGGATTTTAATTGGAATTGCATTGAATCTGTATAACGCTTTGGGTAGTATGTTCATTTTGACAATATTGATTCTGCCTATCCAAGAGCATGGGAGATCTTTTCATCTTCTAAGGTCTTTTTCAATTTCTTTCTTTGGTGTTCTGTAGTTTTCATTGTAGAGGTCTTTCACTTCTTTTGTTAAATTGATTCCCAAGGTTTTTTTTTTTTTTTTGAGGCTATGTGAATAGGGTAGTTTTCCTAATTTCTCTTTCAGAGAATTCATCACTGATGTATAGACATGCAATTGATTTATGGGTGTTGATTTTATATCCTGCTACTTTGCTGAATTCATTTATTAATTCTAGAAGTTTTCTGGTGGAATTTTTTGGATTCTCTAAGTATAGAATCGTGTAATCAGCAAATAATGATAGTTGAGTTCTTTTCCTATTTGTATCCCTTTAATTTCTTTCATCTGTCTAATTGCTCTGGCTAGTGTTTCAAAGACTATGTTGAATAGGAGTGGTAAAAGAGGGCATCTCTGTCTTGTTCCTGTTTTTAGAGGGAATGCTTCCAATTTTTCTCCATTTAGGATGATGTTGGCCTTCAGTTTAGCAGAGATAGCTTTTACAAAGTTGAGGTATGTTCCTACTATCCCAAGTTTTTCTAGTGTTTTGAGCATAAAAGGGTGCTGTATTTTGTCAAATCCTTTCTCTGCATCTATTGATATAATCATATGATTTTTATTTTTAAGTCTATTGATGTGATGGATCTATGCTAATTGATTTCTGTATGCTGAACCAACCTTGCATCCCTGGAATGAACCCCACTTGATCATGGTGCACTATTTTTAAAATATGCTTTTGTATGCAATTTGCCAAAATTTTATTGAGAATTTTTGCATGTATGTTCATCAGGGATATTGGTCTGAAATTTTCTTTCTTTGATGTGTCTTTGGTTTTGGTATCAGGGTGATACTTGCCTCATAGAATGAGTTTTGTAGGGTTCCCTCCTTTTCTAGTTCATGGAATAGTTTGAGGAATATTGGTATTAATTCTTTTTTGTAGATCTTGTAGAATTTGGCTGGGAATCTGGCTGGTCCTGGGCTTTTCTTGGTTGGTAGGCTTTTGATGGCTTCTTCTATTTCCTTGCTTGAAATTGATCTGTTTAAGTTGTGTATGTCCTCCTGGTTCAGTTTGGGTAGGTCATATGCTTCTAGAAATTTGTTGGTCTTCAAGGTTTTCTATTTTACTGGAGTATAAATGTTCAAAATAGTTTCTAATTATCTTCTGTATTTCAATAGTGTCTGTTGTGATATCTCCTTTTTCATCATGAATTTTAGTAATTTGGGTTTTCTCTCTCCTTTTTGTTAGGGTAGCCAAGGGTAATTTTATCAATTTTATTTATTTTTTCAAAGAACCAGCTTTTTGTTTTGTCAATTTTTTGAATTGTTTCTTTTGTTTCAATTTCATTGATTTCAGTCCTGATTTTAATTATCTCCTGTCTTCTACTTCTTTTGGTGTTGGTTTGTTCCTCTTTTTCTAGGGCTTTGAGATATAGTGTCAAGTCATTTATTTGTTGACTTTTTCTTCTTTTAATGAATGAGCTTAATGCAATGAACATTTCCTCTTAACACTGCCTTCACAGTGTCTCAGAGATTTTGATATGTTGTATTGGAGTTTTCATTTACCTCTAAGAATTTTTTTTATCTCCTCCTTGATGTCTTCTGTTATCCATGCATCATTCAATAGCATATTATTTAGTCTCCAGGTGTTGGAGTAGTTTCTACTTTTTAATCTGTCACTGATTTCTAATTTTATTCCATTATGGTCAGATAGGATGCAGGGTCTATTTTTTGTATTTGCTAAGACTTGCTTTGTGGCAGAACATATGATCTATTTTGGAGAAGGATCCATGTGCTGCTGAGAAAAAAGTGTATTTGCTTGTTCATGGATGGAATACTCTATATCTGTTAAGTCTAAATTATTGATTGTTTTATTGAGTTCTATGATTTCTTTGTTTAGTTTTTGTTTGGAAGATCTATCCAGTGGTAATAAAGGTGTGTTAAAGTCACCAAGTATTACTGTGTTATGGTCTATTTGATTCTTGTAGCTGAGAAGGGTTTGTTTGATATACATAGATGCCCCATTGTTTGGGGCATAGATATTTGTAATTGTTATGTCTTGTTGATGTGTGATTCCATTAAGAAGTATGAAATGTCCTTCTTTATCTCTTTTCACTAACTTTGGTTTGAAGTCCACTTTATCTGATATGAGGATGGAAACCCCTGCTTATTTATGCGGTCCATGTGAGTGATCCATTTTTTCCCCCATCCTTTCACTTTCAGTCTGCGGATGTCTTTTCCTGTGAGATGAGTCTCTTGAAAGCAGCATATTATTGGGTATGTTTTTTTTAATCCAGTCTGTCAGTCTACATCTTTTAATTGATGAATTTAGTCCATTCACATTCAGGGTTTGTATTGAAATATGATTTGTAATTCTGGTAATTTTTGTTTATTTTTGGTTTTTACCTTGACTTGGTTTCTCCTTTGATTGGCCTTTCTTTTAGTGTAGCTCCTCCTTTGTAGGCTTTCATTGTTGGTTATCAGAAAATGAATATTTTTGCTGAGACTGCTGTGTAGTGCAGGCTTTCTTGCTGTAAATTCTTTTAACTTTTATTTATCATGGAAGGTTTTTATTTCATCATCAAATCTGAAGCATAATTATACTGGATATAAGATTCTTGGTTGACATCTATTTTTTCAGAACTTGATATATGTTGTTCTATGATCTCCCAGCTTTTAGGATCTGGGTTGAAAAATCTGCTGAGATCCGAATTGGTCTCCCCCTATATGTAATCTGATTCCTCTCTCTTGCGGCCTTTCAAATTCTATCCTTATTCTATATGCCGGGCATTTTCATTATAATGTGCCTTGGTGTAGATCTGCTGTAATTTTGTGTATTTGGTGTCCTGTAAGCCTCTTGTATTTGATTTTCCAATTCATTCTTCCTATTTGGGAAATTTTCTGATATTATTTCATTGAAGAGATTGTGCATTCCTTTGATTTGAAACTCTGTGCTGCCTTCTATCCCGATAAATCTTAGATTTGGTCTTTTGATGCTCTCCCATAATTCCTGTATGTTCTATTCATGATTTCTTACCATCTTCACTGTGTGGTCTGTGGGGGTGTGCCACAAGATGGCGCCAAGCAGTCAGCTCAGTACTGACCACGCTGCCCTGAGAAGCCACCTCCCCGCGCTTTTATTGGCTGACCTCTGCTCCCATACTGCTTTAGCCGAGTGACCCTATACTGTTTCCAGGTGGACAGCCCCTTCCGATTCTTTTAGCTTAGAAACCGGACTGGACCCTCCTTCCTATATAAGCCTGTGAACCCCCTCAATAAATCGGTACTTGCTCAGATGAGACCCCCTGGTTCATGGTGAATTGGGCCAGGCGGCCTTCCTCTCTCAGTTCGACCCCCACCAGAGACCCCCGAGGTGCCCTCCCTCACGCACTGGCCGAAAAGGGAGTTTGGTACCCGGCTGAGGCTTTCCCCCACATGGTCAACTTTATTTTCAAGATTTTATATTTTGTCTTCATTATCTGAGGTTCTGTCTTCCAAGTGATCTGGTCTGCTGGTGATGCTTTCTATCAAGTTGTTTATTTGGTTTATTGTTTCCTTCATTTCAAGAATTTCTGATTGGTTTTTTTTCACAATCTCTAGCTCTTTCTTAAAGTAATATTTTGCTACCTGTATTTGCTCCCTTATCTCTTTGTTGGTGTGATCAATGGTTGCCTTTATTTGCTCTCTTATCTCTTTGTTGGAGTGATCAATGGTTGCCTTTATTTGCTCCCTTATCTCTTTGTTGGAGTGATCAATGGTTGCCTGTATTTGCTCACTTAAGTCATTCTTTAATTCTCAGATCATTTTAATTACACACATTCTGAATTCTTTCTCTGACATTTCATCAACTGTGCTGTCAATGGATTCTATTATTGAACTATTTTGGTTTGTTTTGGGCACTTTCTTCCCTTATTTTTTCATGTTGATTATGTATCTTCCTTTCTTGTAATCCAGATCTGAGGTTTTTCAGTTTCTATCCTATAATCTTGTAGTCACCCTACAGATTACCTGTATCTCACCTTGGAGTTCACTTCCAGTCCCCAGCAGGTGTCCCCAAATGGACACTACTGCCACTAAAGGTGGTGGCTGTGGTAGTGGAGGAAACTCAAGATGATAGTGGGAGTGGCCCAAGATGGATGCAAACACTTTCAGAGATGGGGCTAAAAGGGTGGGACTTATGGCTTTGGGCTGATTGATCAGAGATGCAGTGCTGTAGCATGCTGAGCTGTGGTGGGCCGCTGCCTTCAGACCCTGTCTATTGTCCCAAGGTGGAGGCTACTACATGGGAAGAGTTAGGAGAGGGCTGCAGTGTCTCAGGATGGATACAGGAATGGAGTGACAGCATGGATCTCTACTCTGTGCAGGGCGGTCTTAGGTCTTGGCTCTCACACAGGCCTGTGAGGACAGTCCTAGGCCTGATACTGACCTGGGCTCCCATGGGTTGGCAGGGGCTCTGACTCAGAATGGTGTGAACAGTTGTAGGGCTGACTTAGGCTCAGGGTCCTGCAGGGGTCCCTGGAGATAGTCCTGCGCCTGGGTCTGGGTTCCCTCATGGGTGGGGGCATCGGTGGTAGCAGTCTTGGGCCTGACCTTGGCTGGGCTCCCACGGAGGTCCCTGGAAGTGGTCCTGGGCCTTGGCCTGTTGCTTTTTTCTCTTTCAATCTCTATGAAAATTGCACTTTAATAATGTCTGTTTTAAATTTTATTCTGGCTGGGCATGGTGGTGCAAGCCTGTAATCCCAGTGGCTAGGGAGGCTGAGGCAGGAGGATTGTAAATTCAAAGCCAGCTGTAGCAAAAGCAAGGTGCTACATAACTCAGTGAGACCCCGTCTCTAAATAAAATACAAAATAGGGTTGGGGATGTGGCTCAGTGGTTGAGTGCCCCAAGTTAAATCCCTGGTACCAAAAAAATATTTTTTTAAATCTGGCTTTATAAGTTCCTTCTCCTTTGTCAAAGTCATTAAAATATTTTATTAATTTACTTGAATGTGAGTAATGGGTACTTAAGGTTGTGTTGACTCAAGTCTAATGGGTTTCTTTTTTCTTTTACTCGGGTATTGACAGAGTTGTCTGGGTTGCTGTAAAACTATTGAAAATGATTTATGACAGACCACACTAAAATCTAGGCCACAGAATGGGTGGAGAGCATGGCAAGAGCAAGCAATAGTTTTTAGTGACAAAACAGCTGAGACTGTGAAGAGAATTATAGACCAAACCAGAATGAGAGGGATCCTCTGACCTTGTTTCTATCTCGTAGGCCTCCATTTTACTGGTGCTTTGGTGTTTAACAGTACTCCTGAGGAGAAAGTCCTGATTTGTACCATTTACCTATTTCCATTTGGTAAATACATTCGCCCTGGCCAGTTTTAATCTGCCAATGATATATCACTGAATACAGAGTTGGGAAGAGATGCTAAGTAGCACACTATGAAATAATATTTCCAACTATATAAATTCAACAAATGTACTACTTAGACCCATTAGGATAATTACTATAAAGAAATACAAACAAAACAAAAAAGAAATAAAAAAGAACAAGAGTCCATGAGGATGCATCGAAATTGGAACTTTTTTTTGATATGGGGATTTAATTTAGGTGTGTTTTTACCACTGAGCCACATCCCCAGCCCTTTTTATTTATTTGAAGACAGATCTCACTATGTTGCTTAGGGCTTTGCTAAGTTGCTGAGGCTGGCCTTGAACTTTCAATCCTCCTGTCAGTCTCTTGGGTTGCTGGGATTACAGGAGTACACCACCACACTTTGTGCTCTGTTGATGGGAACATAAAATAATATAGCTGATATGGAAAACATGATGGCAGTTCATGAAAAATTAAAAATAGAATTAAAATATGACCCAGCAATTTTCTTGGGTATATATTCCAAATAATTGAAAGCAACGACTCAAAAGTATTTGTATATCCATGCTCACAGCAGCATTATTTGCCATGGCCAAAATATAGAAGGAACTCAAGTGCCTGTCAATGGTTAAATGGATAAACAAATTATGGTGTGTACATGTATAATAAAATATCCTTGAAAAAAGAGAAACTTAAAGACATGCTATGTGAAATAAGTCAATCACAGAAGACAAATACAGTACAATTCTGTTTATATGTTGTACCTAAAATTGTCAAATTCATAGAGACAGAAAGTAGAATGATGTTTTCCAGGGTTGTGAGGAATGGAGAATGAGTGGTAAGTTATTGTTCAACAGGTTTAGAATTTTAGTTTTGCCAGATGAAAAGAGATTTGTGGGTGGCTGGTGGTGATGGTAGCACAATAATGTGAATGTGATGTCACTGAACTGTACTGTATACTTAAAAGTGATTATGATGTTAGATTTTATGCTATGCATATTTTATGACAATTATAAAATACACTAGGTACAAATAATCTCAAGAGCATAACTAATAGTAAAATGTCATAAAATAATTCAGAAGTATACTTATTTCCTTTGTGTGTCTACATAAGTTTGGCCTTTTAACATATATTTCAATCATCAAATACCACTTTTGCTTTATAAATGAAAAGGTTTAACTGGCCAATGCTAAGTGTTGGGTGCTATCTCTACCATTCAATTCTAGGGGAGTCAACAGAAGAGCCCATGTCCCTCATCCTCTTAGGACCTGTTAAGTGGGTTCACAATATACCCATAGGGATGTAGAGATGCCACCAAAGAAGCTATACTCAAACCACAAAGGCAATGCATTTGTTAGCATTTAATGAATCTCCCTCTATATGGCTTTAAGCCATCAGGAAACAGGTACCCTGCAACACCCTTAGTCTTCTCAGAATTTGGTCTTCATGATGACAGGCTACTTTGGGAGCTTTCCCTTCCCCACAACTGTGTAGGAGCCCAGTTGCACTGTATCAATGATGGGAGTGGCTCCTGTTTTGCTTTTGGCAGCACTTATTTGTCTGATCAACAGCCAGAATTTATCAAGGTTGACTGTTGGACAGAAGCTTGGTTCTTCTTTAAGTGGTAATGTCCCGTACCAACTTTCCCAAACCTGGGTGACATTTGTCAATAGTGGGCAATGCATGTCACCAGGATTACCCCAGCTTCCTTGTGCTTCCAGTGTTTGCCAGTGGAGCTGTGGTTTTGACTCACATGGCCCAGAAGTTTTTGTGTCTTCCTGTCTGGATGTTGGGGTTGAGACAAAAGATCTACTTTTGTTTTTGATATAATTCATTTAATTGTAAGTGAATATGCTTTAACCCAGAGATGACTCTGTAAAAGGAGGTTTTTGATATCTAAAACATTTTAATTTTCCTGCCTATTCATGTATGATCCCAGTTACATGAAGTGCCAAGACAGGCAAAATTAAGCTATAGCCATAGAAATCAGAAGAGTGGTTGCTTCTTTGAGGTATTTTGACTAAAAACTTACATAAGGAAAACTTCTTGTGTTGACAGCATTGTTCTTAAGACTTGGTCTGGCTGATGGTTATAAGAGTGCATACATTTGTCAAGATTCACCAAACTACATATTTTATATGCATTACTGTTTTTTATAATTTACATATCACAATACTGTTAGCATAAAAATAAAATTTTTTTAAGAATATGAAATTACAAAAAAGTAGTTGTTTTACTTTTAGTTTCCTCATGATGGATGTTTTACTTTTATGTTTTCTGTGGAATCTAAACAAAACTTCTAATAGAACTTTAAACTCCCTAGACAGTGCCAGGACTTTATTACTAATATTAACTCCATTTTACCCTCTTCCTGCCTTTTGAGTTATTGTCATTCATTTTATTTCAAGGTACATTGTAATTTAGACAATTATAGTTGAGACAGTGATATTTATTTGATTAGCTCACATATTTAACCTATCCATGGCTCTTCATTTCTTCCTTCATTTCTGTTTCCCTTGGGACCATTTAACTCCTGGCTGGAGAACTACCTTTTGTATTTCCTTTAGTGAAGATCTGCTGCTTATCTGGGAAGGCTTTAAATTCACCTTTGTGTTGAAAGACATTTTCTCAGGCAGTCAGTGATAGGTCAGAAACTGTATTTTAGCCCTTTAATAATGGCTTCTTTGGGGGCGGTTCCAAGATGGCGGCCTAGACAGTCCACTCTGCGCTAGGCTCTCAGGGACCAAGGCTGGAAGTGGTGGAGGTGCCATTTTCCAGCCAGCTTCCTGGCATCATTCTGCGGCTCAACATCTCATGCAGGAATTTCACTCGTGTGTGTGAGTACAGGATCACCGGGAGGCAGTGGTAGCCGGGAGGCGTGACTTCGGCACCAGCCGGAGAAACGCAGTTGCAGCCCGGGCCTCGGCCCAGGGCTCAGGCTCTCTGAGACTGAGACTGGAAGTAGCGGGGTGCCATCTTCCAACCAGTTTCTTGGCAGCTCTCTGCGGCTCACCACTCCATGCAAGAGTCTTGCTTGCGTGTGTGAGCTCAGGGCCACCGGGAGACAGCGGTAGCCAGGAGGAGTGACTTCGGCGCCGACCGGTGGAGTGCAGTTGTGGTGGGGGATCCGGCCCAGGGCTCCAGCCCGGAGTTTACCCCGGGTGTGCCGGGCCTGCTTCCGCACAGGGTGCCTGGCCCCAGCACCCACCCAACCGCGAGAGACCGCTAGCAGTTGCTACTGTGGACCCACTGTCTCCTGAGCGGAACCCCAACCATTGTTCTTTGTGGACCACCTTCTAACACAGCGGAACTTCCCACACACCAGGGGGCGCAGGTGAACACCTGGGAGCAAACCTTGGCCACGGTGGAACAGTGACTCCACCAGCGGCCCAGAGTTTCACCTTGGCCTGGGACCAGTACCAAGGATACCAGCCGGGAAAGTCTAGCAAACAACGGACAACGCCATCTACTGGAGGAGAGGTAACGAAACCCTGCAGGGAAACTATAACCATATAGGAGTTAAAACTGTAACACCTTGGATCAGCAGAGCTAGAAGGAAAGACACACAAACATCATGAGAAAACAAGGGAAGAAAGTGACTCAAACAAACCAAGATACTACACTACTAGAATCCATGGGCTGTACAGCAGGAGGAATGACACAACAGGAATTCAGGATGTACATAATTAAAATGGTCGGTGACTTAAAGAATGATATAAGAGAGCAAACCCAGTCAGCAATAGATCACTTTGATAAAGAGATTCATAGGCAAATACAGGAAGTAAAAGATCACTTCGATAAAGAGATACACAGGCAAATACTGGAATTAAAAAATCACTTCAATAAGGAGATAGAAATTTTGAAAAGGAACCAAACAGAAATCCTTGAAATGAAAGAAACAATAAACCAAATCAAAAACTCAATAGAAAGCATCACCAGCAGATTAGATCACTTGGAAGACAGAACCTCAGATACTGAAGACAAAATATTTAACCTGGAGAATAGAGTTGACCACACAGTGAAGATGGTAAGAAGCCATGAACAGAACATCCAAGAGCT